>MU224035.1:2039865-2057820 GCA_018584345.1 Thuja plicata
ATATATATGTTTTTGTTGTACTTCTTGGAGGTCTTCCTCCATGGAAACTGCAAGATCAAAAATATATTTGAGAGAGAAAGCTAGGGATTCGAGTGAGAGGAAGAGTAGAGAAAGAAAGTTAGAAAATGGAATTAGTTCCCCATTTGATCTTTCAGTTTTTACCCTAAACCATAATTTTGAATTAGGGTTAGGGTTGTTCTTTTCCTTTACCATTCATTGATGTATTATTATATTTATATTTCAAAATTTATTTCTAGTGGGAAACTTTTAGTGGGGATTTTAATTCCCCACTTTCAATTTGGCTTTTGAATTTTATTATTTACTTTTAATTGAACTTTAGAGGAATATTATATTTTAATGTAACTAATGGGATTGAATAATAAAGAAATGATTTAGGGGTTTTTTGGTAAATTGTTTATGTGAGCTAGTTTTTGAAATTAATTATCAACCTTATTAAAATGTATTGATATGTTATAATGTTAAATTTAATGGAATATTAAGTATTAATTTAAATGTACCTAGTTGATCAAGTTCGAACACTAGGGTTATTGTTAACCGATTAAAAGGGTTAAGAAAAGATAAATTAATTGGAGTTTCGATATTAAAATTGAAATTAGTATTGCTTTAACAAAAGTTGGGTATTAAATGTAATAATTAAATTGAGTTATTTTAATTAATCATCGAAACCGATCAATGACAAATTCATTTAGTTATAAACATTAGTTTAATTAATTTATGTTATCAACTTTGTTATGTCTAAGTTATTTAATTATAGAGACTTGTGAATTATGTCCGAAAGTAGATTAATTTATGGGGTAAACATTATTTAATTAAAGTGAATTTTAAAACGTTGTTTTAAATATTTTTGATTAATGCAACACTTGCCCCTAGTTTTAGGGGAACTTATTAGCATTATAGTAAGAGATTCAATGATGTCCCACATTAACATATTTTATTCAAGGTGATAAACCCAAATTGATTATTAAATCCATTTTAGACTTGACTGCACTTCCTCAAGCGGTCGTGTAGAGGGATGTTGACAACCCTCATGATCCCCCTCGACCTATTTCAGAATTACTCAATATACCTAGAGGTGTATCTTAGTTTATCGTAGGTGTAAACCTAGAAGCTAACATGTTAAACACTGGAACCTGTGCAAGCTACAACTTAGGTTATTTTAGCATGTTTAGTTTTTTTTGTGAATTTTTGTGTCATGTTTGGGCATGACACTCTGAGACAACCTATTGCTCATATTATTGCAATAAAAGTTTCAAATGTTAGTGGAGGGGAAGAAAATTCTCCTGATGAGATTGATATGGAATTATTGATCTCCAAGCATGTAAGAGTTATGTTAACTTCAAATCTATGGATAGAAGTAGACCTTGCAAATGACACTTTAGGTAATGTTCAAACTATCATATACAATCCAGGAAGCATGCCACCAAAACTACCCTCGTATATCATGGTGAAATTTGAGACCTACTCAGGATTCCCATTCAACGAAGAAAACCCCAAAGAGTGCTTACAAGTGCAGTACAAAGAGGTTCAATGACTCAAATACCATTGACATTTGGTTTGAGCATTGACAATACACAAATATCAAGGTTTGACACTTGAAAAAGCAACAGTTGATATAGGACCAACAAAAAGAACAAGAATGACATTTGTGGCAATATCCCATGTAAAATCATTACAAGGATTGAGAATAATGCCACCATTTTCTTATGATCGTTATGAGAAAATGAGAAAGGGAAAACAACTTAAAAAGGAAAAGCTGAAGAAAGAAGGCTTAAAGCATTGAAAATTAGTTCATGTAACATTTTTCAACAAATATGACAATTTCTTTGAATATAAAAAGGACATATTTATATAAGTACAATAAAATGCATTTGTGGATAGACATTATTTTAAAATGTGATTTTGTACATTTCATCAAAGTTTATAAATAAGTGTTTCGATTTGTCCTCTTCAAAAAATAATATCATTTTCTCAATTCATGATATTTGGGCACTTATAATTGCTAATTAAAATGTGTTTGTCAATAAACATGTTTTGAGGATTCTATATTAAGATATTTAAAGTCCTGGCCCAATGTTGTTTTGTGATTTTAAAAAAATGAGAACATCAATAATTTTGTCCATTTTTTTATAATCATTTTTCATAATTTTTTATCTAGATATATGAATAAAATTAATATGTTGAGGCAAAGAACAATTAGAATTGATGACTGATATGAGCATATTGATCTTCAAAGAATTCACAATGAAGAAAGTACAAAATATTTGTCTTAAAAAAGTCTTCTCCAAGAGAGAGGTCTACTTAGGTTTCATCCACCGACACTTACAAATTTCAATCATTTCTACAGAGATCCTATTTTTACAGAATTGGTTTGTTGTGAGGAGTGTGATCCAACTGGGTTGTACTTTGTTCCATTAGAACTTTGGTTACAACAATCCCCTTTTCTAACTGAAAAAAATGAGTATGCCCTACTCTGGTTAAAAATAATTCTTAGAGTACCGCAAATTAGTACTCAAGGTCTATCAAATCTGCACTATCACGGGCAAATTTCTACTCAAGGTCTATAAATTTGCACTATTACATATATGTTAAATGCTAACACCTAATTAAACCCTATCCTTAAAAAAAATTGTACCCTGACCTTAACACTAAATTTATTTAAATCCTTACATTAAATGAATCAAACCCTCATTCAAAAAGTATAGGAAAGTTTACGATAACCATGATAACACCACTAGAACATAAAATGAATGAAATCCTAATTCAATTTCAAGACAGTTGATCACAACTCAGACAACAACTAAATACTACATCAAACTAATTTGAAACCTATGTTAACACTTATCTCTAAAGTTGAATAAACACTATCTCTAATTGAAACATAAAACTTGCATAAACCATAATCTTTTCTTAAACTTCATCATACACATAAAATAATTCAAACTCTACGTAAAACAAAGTTAGACTATAAATTATAGTTTCATCATCAACAACAACAACAACAACAACAACAACAACAATAATAATAATAATAATAATAATAATAATAAAACCTATTTATACCATATTCCTCACCACGTAAAACACTGTCCTAAATAAAATACAATACCAAATTGAATAAGAGTCTCTAACACTAAATCATTTTGAAATCTTTCCCCAGACCCAATCGAACCCTGACTATACACTTAATTCAACATTATAAATAATTAAACCCAATTATTGTGTAAGCCTAAACCAAATAAAACAGTCTACATATTTTCAATTCAAAACTGAAATATATTGAACCCTATTCCTAAACTAAATAGTACCATGACCTTAACACATAACAAGATTTATTCCTAACATAAAACCATGAAACCCTAATGACAAAATTTTATGATAACTCTAAGCCTACTTCAACATTAACTAAAATAAATCGTAATTCTATTTGAACCCAAATGTTAACCATAAACCATATTTACTCCTATGTCTAATTGGAACTCTAAACCGAACTAAATGCTAAACACAACGCTGAACCAAGATGAACCCAAATCCCATTCAAAACTAGAAATCTTTTTGAATATTGAACAAAAAATCCCTTGCCTAACCCTACATTAAATCAAACCCTAAACCAAATTGGATAATAACTTTAATTGTAACCCTTACTGAAAATAAATCCTAAATATAATCAAATTCAAAGCTAACTTTCAACATAGCCCATAAACTAAAAATAAAATTAATTTGTTGTAAAACATAAAACTTATATTTTAATATCATACTATAAAATATAAATGACGAATTCAAAAATTTGTCTTACATAAAGTAAAATACATAATAAAAGTGTTGAAAATTATCTTATAAAATTTATGTAACAAAATGATATTCTATAATAAATGTTATAATTTTATTCTTGCAACTTGCCCCTCCCGAGATATATATATATATATAATTTATTAACAAATCAAATCATTTAACTTATAAATTCCTAAATTACACATAAAATCAAACCTAATTAATAATAATAATTTTTCTTCTCTATATAAATAATTTTTTTTAATCCAATTCAAATATTACACTAACTAAGCATTTTATCATAGACTAAAATGTAATTAAATTTAACATTCAAACAATATTATTTAATAAGTGGTTACTAATTAGAAATTTCTAAAGAAAGAACTAAATTATTAAAATTAATTTTATCTACGTTTTACTAACCTTTTTAACCCACCATCTCACTATAAAAGCTTGGCATCTAAATCAGATTTTATTAAAACACATGTACATATGTTTTTCTTCAAGATTCCTAACCTTACAAAAGACTGAATTTTTTTTCCATACAAATTCAAATAACTGACATTAAGAAAGATGAAAGCATGCTCCATTCGTATCCATCCCTTACTTATCATCCAAATTTAATTTTATTTAACCTAAACAATATATCAAAATTGCAATATTGAAAACTTATAGGTTCCATTACTATTTATTTATTAACAAATCTAAAACCAATAAAGGGTGGACGTTATTTTGTGAGTAAGAAACAATTATATATATTTTTATTTTATCACTCTAAGTAACTCTCATGTATTATATTTTTTTGAAAGAGAGGAAATATCTAAAATTATTATGAAAACTATTTTAAGTTAATGAAACAACTATAGTTTAACATTCAACCAAAAATATATTTTCAAACTCCCATACATAAATAAATAATACAATGAAATAACACTAACTAATGATCACATCATAAGATAAGATAAGATAAATTTATTAATGTCCAACAAGAGACCAACAAAGGTCTAAGGGACTAGAAATGTACAATAAAAGGAACAACGAACCAACAGACCACCAAACAGTGGTCGGGAAAGCAACCAAGAGTGAAAAAAGAAAGAAGAGAACAAGAAACACCAAGCAAGAAGAACAGACACAAGAGAAGGACTAAGGATCATTTTCAGGTAGAAAAAAATCCAACACTGAAGGATAATGATCCAGATGAGAAGGAACCCTGGGTCGTCGCTGTGAGCTGCTAGAGATGTGTCGTTGACGGGTAAAGGTGTTGCGGGGTCTCACAGATTTAGAGTCATCGGTGATGGAGGCAAAGTGAGGCCGCTTCACCCCCCGTAAAGGAGACGAGGGCGAGAAGAAATTCATAATGAGCTGATCAAAATATTTCTTTGGGGGAAAAGAAGTTGTAGAGTATGCTCGCAGACCTGTATAGTCTCACGAAGATAAAGTGTCAGGCATCTTTGATCGGTGTAGCGGAATAAAGAAGTCAAGGAACTGCACCCTCTAAATAAGAAATAGAATCTCCCTCTGATCTCATAGTAAGTAGGAAAATAGAAGATTAAGTGTGTCTCAGTCTCAATCTCAGCCAGGGTGCATAACATGCAAATCCGATCATCTTTGTTAATGTGATGGTTTGTCTAGGCCCAAAGGCGGTGAGATCCAACCCTAAAAGATCCCAGCGTGATGCGAATGGTGTGGCACCAATGCTGAGATAAGTATCTAGGACAAACAATAATCCCATCCTGAATGTCTAGAAAGTGCTCAGCATAAAAAGCCATCCTCGGGCGTAGACCCCACACGGGTTGATCTAGGTCGTGGTGATATACTACCTAAATATGTCAACTCTGACATGTTTGTTCAACTCTTGTGTGGAAGGGAGGAGGTGAGCCAGAATGTCAAGTGAGAACTTATAGGGGGGGGTGATCAATGTCAATCCCGATGGAACCTAAAAGGGATTAGGCCTAGGCATACCAACAATGGGCTCTGGGGAGGGGTCTGACTTGGAAAGCGCCACTGAAGAGCAATAGGCTAGGTAGGAGTATCTATTACGACCGTCATTGGAGTTTGCAAAATAATGGAGGTGGTGAATAAACCAAACCAAATCAAAGATGGCCCCCAATCTAAAGGGATGAGCCCCGAACTCAGCCTGAATGATTCTATGAGAGGTGGACCGATGACATCTGATGATATGCTAGAGGAAGATAGTCTAAACATGCTCAACAGAGGCCCAATCAGAATCTAGAAGGGACGGCCCCCAAACAATAAAGCCATAAAGTACTTTAGGTCTAACCAAGGAATCTAAGAGGGACAACTTGGATGCGGTGTCCTGAAAATGATGTCTGAAACAATGTCTCTCCAACATGGCAAGGGAACCCATCCCTTTATTGACCCTGGGAAGAATGGCAAGTCTCAGGCTAAAGCGGCGGATAGAGAACTTGACCCCAAGGTAGGTGTATGAAGAAGTAATCTCAATCTCCATGCCCTAATAATAGAAATGAAGATGTGAGGTCTTGAGGAAGTTGAAGATCATCACCCGTGTCTTACCGAGATTCACCACCAGCTATCTCAAATCACAAAAAGAGGCCAAGCTATCAAGAAGTCTCTGGAGACTTTCTGGTGAGGAGGCAAGGAGAATCACATCATCAGTGAAGAGGATAATGGAGATAAGAACCTGGTGCAGGTAGCAACCATCACTCGGAAGTGAGGAATCTCTGAGAAAAGCCTTGAGCTTGTCAATGTAGATGTCGAACAAGGTAGGGGAAGGGGGCACCCCTGTTTCACTCCAATAGTGCTCTGGATAGGATCAAAGAAACCCTGAGGAGTCCTAAATCTGCCCTCAACACACTTGTAAAGTCTCATAATAGCTATCAAAAGAGTCTCAAAAATACTGATATCTCCAAGTCTTTGGAAGAGGGCCACCCGAGGGACGGTATCAAATGCCTTACAAAATTCAATGAAGCAGCAATAGACTTTTGTAGAACAATAGCAAGCCTGCTCAATAATCACCTACAAAGTTAGGATGTGGTCCATGGTCTGGTAATCTGCCTAGGATCCGGCTTGATCTCTAGACCTACAATCTCTCCTACCTAACTCCCTATTAAGAATAGTATTCAGTGTCGTTGCGTAGAGTTTGGCGAAGTTGTGCCCAATCATGATGGTCCTATAGTTGTTGGGGTCAGATACCAACACAGCCTTGTGAATTGGATAGATTAAGTGTCTCGACCAAGACTCGAGGAAGCCGGTGCAAACCACACTATTAAAGAGTGTCAGAATATAGGAGCTCAGCACAGAGATACCAAGCTTGAAGAGCTCAGCTTGAAAACCGTCCTCATCATCCGCCCTGCTAGATCTCATGGATCTGACAGCCTCATAGATGTTGGAAGCGGTAAAGATATGATAGTGAAGGGGAGGGGTGAGGTGGAGAGATGGTTGGTCAGGGATGTCATAAAGAGTGGAGGTGTGGGAGGCAAGGGATCTAAGATCAATGGTGGAAGGCAGAGCAGGATGCCGAGGGAACATGGTGTGCCAAAAAATCTTAGGATTCTGAATCACTGTATCGTACAGGGATGTGCACTATGAGGTAGTGAAAACATGTTTCTTGAAAAGAAAGTAGTGGTAGGAGGAATGGAGGCTAGCGAAGTCAGAAGGGGGAGTCTCAAAGGTCAAGTGCAAGGAGCAGTGGAAAGCTTTGCAGTCATCATCAAACCACCGGTTCATAGGGAAACTAATCTAGCGTGGGCATCTAAGGATAGGGCGGTGAGGGATGGAGAGGAAATTTGCATCCCAAATAGATGTGATCAATAGCTTAAACATGGAGGAAACATGGTAGCAGTCAAAAAATATCTTAGGCGAGAGGAGACGACGTAGGTGGAGGGTAAAGAGATCACAATCACCCTTGGAAAACTAGAAATGGAAGTGGGTAGAAGAATGATCAAGGATAGCTGGGGGATGGGGAGGGAGAGAAGGGCTAGGGGGAGAAAAGTGAAGCGCAAGGCTTAGAAGAGTGTGGTCAGCTAATGGAAGATGGGAGATAGTGAAGCGACAGATGTAAGGGATAGAAGAAATGCTAGTGATAACATAGTCAACCACAATGGTGCCACCGCAGTGTGGCCAACACGTGAAAATATCATAACCAAGGAAGCAAGAGAGTCTGTTTAGAATAAACAAATTGGAAGACTCACAGAGCTAGAGGAGGTGACATCCATAAATAGATAAAGGTCCATTACAATCCTTAGAAACACGCTGGAGCCCCAAACTGGCAGGATCAAGTTCTGAGGTACAGGTCCAACCAGTATCTCGGTCATGTATAGGGGTCTGTAGCTCCCTAGTTTGTGCATTAAAGTCTCCCAAAATAATGATGTCCCCCAAGGTACTAAATCTAGAAATGCACTCTATCATATCAATAAATGGGTCCCCATCCTCGGTACTATTAATGGCATATGGTGAGGAGGGCGATGGAAAGTAGCGAACAGCGATGAAGATGTCTCTCTGGCAGTGGCTGGCATGACATACACAGATCCACATGAATCTGGCATGTATGTCTGAATGAACCACTAAAGTAGTGTTGAAGAGGCTGTCCTTAATCAAGCAGGCAACTCCTCCAAAGCCCCATACACCACCCGAAGAGAGAACTTCCTCCCTGAAGACAAAAAACCACTAATAATCGTTGAAAGCAGGGAGGGGACAAACAGGGCTCTCATGGGTCTCTGTAATAGCCAAAATATTAGCCAACCCCACTGCATCTTGAAAGAGACTAGGTAACGACCAAAGAGAATGGTTACCATTCTAGCAGTTAAGAAGAAGAGAGCCAAAGGAGGGCCCACTCTTGTTGAACTAGTGACGTGGTCATCATTTGGCCTTTGCAGCCTACCTCAAATCCCACTAGCTGGGGGGAGAATCCAGAATCACTGCCTTGAGATTCCTAATAATTTCCCATTTACTACTGCGTCTGGCCTCAGCAATGAGGTTCATGGCCTGTTTCAATTCTGCCACCTGTGATCTAGTGAGATCCTCATCTAGATAAATCTTAGACAAAAGAGAGAATAACTTCCTCTTCACTCTAAGAACCCATAGTCTATCATGCAAAGAGAGAAACCTCATAACAAGAGTACCATTGGGACAAACCCAACATCTGTCGAGTGAAATATCATGACTGTCGAGCACATCCTTGAGAAAGGATTTCCCGGTAGAGGAAGGATCAGTAGTGGGGAGAGAGCACGAACATGCAGGTTTAACTCACACACCTGTCTCACACACTCATCATCCATCTATCCTTGAACCAGCTTCTCCACCCCTGGGAGAGGTGCATCACTAACTATATTATCACAAATAGAGGCCCAATTTTTCACCTTCTCCTCGGTCTTAGACATAAGAGTTGAGTTCTTAGCAATGATATCAGCTTGTTCTACTTTATATCTATTGAATCCATCAAGATTCTTAATAACTGATTCCATGTTGGATTTAATCCCTACTGGCTCATAAATAAATGTTGATGAAAAACTGTGGAGCAACTATTTTAGTTCCCACACCGAGGTGGATAAAGTTTGTACAATGGCATGGAACTGAGAATTCTCAGCCTCCATCTTGATAAGACGGTCGTGTAACCTCTGATAGGTAGGCATAGGGGCCTCCCCAAAATCCCCAACCATGAAATTTCCCCCTGGCATAATAAGGTTAACAACAACATCAGTCTGTACATTTTGCTAAACATTTTCAAGGTCTTTGACCGCAACCACATCAGTGGACATTTGGGAGTCCTCAGCCTCAGTATTCACAACAGGAACATCCCAATGTGTGGAAGGCCTCATATCCTAGATACATTTTTAAGTCTCATCAGTGCAAAGGATAGCAGCACAAATCAAATTACACGAGACATTTCGTCAAACATTTCATGTGCATGGTCAACAAACCCAAATGTTCTTTCGCATGTATTATGTCAAACACATCGCGTTTATTCTATAACAAGAAATAATAAAAGTAAAAATATCGTAGGACTGTAGCAGAAAATAAGTGTCGTAGTTTGGAAAGCTGTCTGTTTTGTATATTGATTCTACAATGCCAAATACCGTATGGTTCTGAAAGACTTCCCTATTTGTAGGGGCTTGGTAGCAAAGCAAAAAATGGTTTCAAATCTTTGAAAGATGCATGCCACGCCCTTCTAGTAGCAACAATTCATATAAATTATCTTCAAATTTTATGAATGCTAAAAATAAATAAATTAAGCCAGCTTGAAAAGGTTCAAGTTAAAGAATAATTGTTTTTCATAAAAGCAGCCTCGCTTGCCGTGAAGTCGGTGAAAATCAGAAAAAATGAACACGTCTGAGAAAAAAATGCGTCTAAAGAAGTTAACATAAATATAATTTGATTTTAACATAAGGAAGTTAACATAAATATAATTTGATGTTTAAAAAAAATCTACCAGAAAAGACAACAATACTAAGGAAGGTGGCCAAACATAAATTGTTGGTGAATGTACTCCTCAAAACTATGGAGCGGCAACAAAAATTTAAAGAAACCAGTCAAAACTAAAACACAAGGAGGTAGTCATTGAAAAATATCAAACACAAGCATCACTGTATACTATATGCATTGTGAATACCGATAACATCTTCTATAAATCTTCCTACACGACGCTATGTAGGTGGCCAAAACAAGAATGCAAACAAATTACTATGTCAAAAGTGCTTCCACAATCAGAACATATCCTATAGCACAAAGGGCGGTAAATCATGAAAAGAAGGAAAAGATATTTTGCATCTAAACCAACCAAATATGCATTCCAAATATGAAATACTATAAGTAAGGATCATAAATTCATACCAATGAACTGGTTTAAAATTCTAGAAATTCCCAATAGAAAATTGATAACCAGAAGGAATCCAAATCGTCCAGCCACCGCCTTCACATTCACCAACCCTCCTATTTAAATTTGTATATTTTATTCCTCTCCTATCTCTATTTTTCCCACACTCATGGCCTTTCCATAATAAAATAATTTTCCTCCCAAAAGTCTCCAAGCCAAAGGCATGCAAAACTCTCATGCACAAAAGGTTTCCAATTCAACTAAAAATTAAATTTAGAAACTTCCTTTAATAAAGAATTAACTCAATCCACAATAAGCAGTTATCTACTCAATAAATATGACTTTCTTATTAATAATTTACCATAATACCACTTCAATAGATATCATAATTTAATTTAAGTTGAAACCTAGATATTCATATTTTATTTTATAGTCAAATTGATTTGTATTTTGACATTGGGTATTAAATCATTATCTTTAAATATACTTATATTCGTACATTATATCTCATAATGTACGACATTAATTATTATTACTTCAATATGTCAACCACATTAAAATAATAGTGACATCATATAAAATTTACGTATGACAAGTATATATAGTCTAGATTTGGTTCGTAGCAAACAGGAAACCCTTCAAATTTTTGAATTGACTCATTGCTTTAGAGAAGCAAATATGGTTGCAGATTTTTTGGCAAATAAGGCTAATAATGATCCCATTCAGTTTCAGGAGGTGGATGAGAATTTTATTTCACATTTACTTAATTGTCTCGATTACGCATAATTACTATTGCTTATATATTTTTCTCTAGCTCTCAGTTGCATGGTTCCACTTTCACTTTTCTCAGATTATGCTCGTTCATGTATCCTGAGCTTGTATATTTTATATTTGAGTTTTACACTATAACTAATTGATCTTTCCAGTTGGTTGTGAAGGAGTATATGTAGGTCTCTAGATTGGTTCGTACATGTTCTTCTTTTCTGGACTTCAAAGGAATGTATTTACTTGTCTTCCTTCTGGAGATAACATCTTTTCTAAGTTCCATCGTATTGGATTAGCTTCCTTATCCCTCTCTTCTATCTCTCTTGGTGGTTCATATTGTGGGATTTGGGGGTGTGATAATTTGTATATCCTGGATAACCGATGGTTAATCGTTAGGCATGGGTGGGGAATTTATGTGGTAATTTTTTTAATTGGCATTATGTGTCATGGCCACTTTTGTATTTGGTAGTATTTATGTTATAAAGGTTTGGTGTGAGGTCCTACCCTGACCTTCTATTTTAG
The DNA here is from genome assembly GCA_018584345.1 of Thuja plicata. NCBI lineage: Eukaryota > Viridiplantae > Streptophyta > Pinopsida > Cupressales > Cupressaceae > Thuja > Thuja plicata. The sequence continues at coordinate 2,051,735 of MU224035.1, forward strand.
AGCTGATACAGTGTCGGTCTAGTCCTTTGACTCTTCTGATTCTGTTGTGGCTGAGTTTGTGGGGCTCTAAAAGTCCCTGATGAGCGCCTCTGATTCCCCTTCCAAGGGGGTTTATGATATCCTATACTCTGAGGTGCAAAATTTTGGTTCTGTGACCGATCCTGAGTATCGTTTCCCCTGCCCTGCACCTCCTCTGCAATCAAGGCCTTTTCTACAGCCTCTCATAGATCTACTGGTGTTGCATGCACAAGGGATGTCAGTTATTTTCTATTACCATCAGTGATAGAGAGGAGGAGGAGGAGGAGAAGAAGGAAACCTCCCTTGATGAATTCCCTATATTACAGGAATTTCCAGATGTTTTGCCCTCAGAGCTACCTGGTATGCCTCCACCTAGGGTAGTTGAGTTCCATATACACTTGGTGCCAGGAGTTGCACCCATATCTAGAGCATCATACAGGATGACTACTCATGAGCTTGATGAGCTCAAGGTCCAGTTGGAGGACCTCTTGGAGAAAGAGCACATTCACCCTAGTGTTTCACCTTGGGGAGCACCCGTCATCTTTGTTAAGAAGAAGGATGGATCACTTAGGTTGTGCATGGATTATCATCAGATAAATAAAATAACCATCAAGAATCGATACCCACTCCCTAGGATTAATGATTTATTTGATCAGCTTCAAGGTGCCCATGTATTCTCAAAGATTGATCTAAAATCTGGATACCATCAGTTGAGGATTGTGGAGAGTGATATCCACAAGATAGCTTTGCACACAAGATACAAAGACTATGAGTTTACCATGGTTCCTTTTGGCCTCATGAATTCTCCCACAGTATTTATGAGTCTTATGAATGGAGCATTCCATACTTTCTTAGACAGATTTTTTATTGTGTTCCTAGATGACATCTTGATATACTCTCATAATGAGAAGGAGCATAAGGAGCACCTGAGGTAGGTTTTGCAGTGCCTAAGAGATAACCAGTTATATGGTAGTTTGTCAAAGTGTGCCTTCTTTAGGTCAGAAGTTGACTACCTTGGTCACGTTATATTAGGTGATGGTATCGCAGTCAATCTATCAAAGATTAGAGCTATCATGGATTGGCCGACACCTACCACTGTGTCGGAGGTCAGGAGCTTAGTGGGGTTATCAAGATACTACAGACCTTTTGTTGAGGGCTTCTCTAGAGTGGTAGACCCTATCACATCCCTTAAGAGAAAGGGAAAGAGGTTTGAGTGGACAGAGAATTGCGAGAGGGCATTTCAGGAGCTGAAGAGAGCCCTTACTAGCATACCCATCCTAGCAGTGCTAGGTCCTTCAGCGGAATTTATGGTTTGCACAAACGCATCCTTAGATGGAATTGGAGGAGTTCTTATGTAGGATGGATGAGCCATTGCCTATGAGTCTATGAAACTCAAGACTCACGAGTTTAATTATCCTACACATGACCTTGAGTTAGCTGCAGTGGTTCATGCTTTAGTGCGGTGGCAACACTTTCTTTTGGGGCACCATTTTGAGCTCTATTCAGATCACCAGAGCCTCCATTACATTTTCACCTAGCCTAACCTTAATTCTCGATAGAGGAGGTGGATGGAGTTCCTTTTTTAGTATGATTTTCATGTCCACTACATCAAAGGGAAGGAGAACAATGTAGCTGATGCCTTGAGTAGAAGGCGACATACACTCTCCTCCTTGACTACTTGTAAGGATTTGAGGGATCGCATACTTCAACATTTTCTTTAGGATGAGTTCTATTTAGAGTATGTTTGGTTGGATCGAGATCAAGGACCCCTTAAGGGGAGATTTGATGGATTCTCCCTAGAATCTGATGGACTTCTTCATCACAAGGGCCGCATATACTTCCCTACACCTGGTGGGTTGCGTGACTTCATTATTACTGAGGCTCAAAGAGAACCATATGAAGCACACCCCGGGGTCAAGAAGTTGCATGCAGATCTGAGATAGCTCTATCATTGGCTGGGTATGAGGTTGCATATTGCTAGTATTGTGGCTAGAAGTTTAGACTATCAGAGAGTTAAGGTAGAGCACAGTCATCCAAGAGGACTTCTTTAGCCACATGAGATACTGGAGTGGAAGTGGGACACCATTTCCATGGACTTTATCATTGGGTTACCTATGTCTTCTCACCGTCATGATGCCATCATGGTGATGGTAGATAGGTTGACCAAAGTTTCCCACTTCTCACCTGTGCGCACCACTTTCACAGCTCCTGCAGTAGCTCATGTATTCTTGTGAGACATTATCAGGCTCCATGGCATTCCTCGTAAGATCATATCAGACCAGGATTCTCTCTTTACCTCTTCATTTTGGAGAGAATTACAGGTAGCATTAGGCACTAGGCTCAATTTTAGTACAACCTATCACCCTGAGACAGATGGATAGACTAAGAGAGTTAATCAGGTATTGGAGGATATGTTGTGGATGTATGTTATGGACCACCAGTTCTGATAGGAGGAGTACCTTCACTTAGCTGAGTTTGCCTACAATAATGGGCATCACACATCCTTGGGTTTGACTCCTTATCAGTGTATGGGAGGCCGTGCTGGACACCTTTGAGTTGGGACAAAATTGCGGATAGGGTTTCAGTTGGGCCAGAGTTGGTTAGGGACATGCATCAACTGATTGTCTTGATCAGAGAGTGTCTTAGAGAGGCACAAGATAGACAAAAGAAGTATGCAGATGCAAAGAGGTTTGATAGAGTCTACTTGGTTGGTGACTGGGTATTTCTGAGAGTGTTTTTGCATAAGAGTCCCATCCATTTCGGAAAGGGCTCTAAGCTTGCACCTCATTTTGTGGGACCCTTTGAGAATTTGGAGAGGATAGGACCAGTTGCCTATCGTCTAGTGCTGTCACCTAGCCTATCGCATATCCATGATGTATTCCATGTATCTGCATTGAGGAAGTATATCTATGATGAGTCTCACATTATTGATTGGGATGGTTTACAAGTGGAGTCAGATGGGCAGTTGGCTCTGGAGCACATCTGCATTTTAGCTCGATAGACGTTGGCCCTGGGAGGGTGAGAGTTGGACCAAGTTAGGGTTCAATGGGATTGCTAAAATGAGGTTATAGCCTCATGGGAGGATACAACATGCATGAGATAGGAGTACCCCCATCATTTTGATGAACTCCAAGAGGAAGTTCATGCCTAGAGGGGGAGGATGTGAGGTCCTACCCTGACCTTCCATTTTAGAGTTGATACTGTTATATCATATTTATCTGGAGGATACATTTATTTTGATACATTACATTTTGGACCTTTTATAGTATAGATATCTTATGATGACTCTATTTTGATGATGCTTAGATGCATTTATATATATGATTCTTAGTCTTTGATGACATAATTTAACTGTTTTCATTTTGTTTGATATTGCATTATGATCTTATGACATGAAAATGTGAGATTGGGTTTAAATTCTGCAAATGCTTCATATTGGTAGGTTAGATAAGTGATTTCCATGGTAATGAGAATGATCAATTAAATATTTATGTTTAATCTAGTTCTGAATGGTGATGTATAAATTTTGGTTAAAAGAATATATTATAATGTGAAATAACATGAACATGTGTTTTTGTTCTTGGACTACTGATGCCTTATTCGAGTGTGCAGGAGGAATAACCATGATATCAAATCGGGGAAACAAGATTGGGCTAGATTGTGAATATCCTTGTGAAGCCAAGGTTAGCCCTAAAAGGGAAATAACCTAATTGTAAATGTAATAAATGTTGTAAATATGATATTGCATGATTGTAAATTAATTTCCTTTATATTTTTGTAGTTCTTTTATAAACATGTCATGGTGTAAATGTGAGGTACCCTTGTAATGTCAATTGACACATGTTGTGACATGTCATGCCTATGTGTTTTTTGTATTTAAGTTAAATTTTACCCTAGGCTAGTTTGAAGTGTTACCATGTGAGGTAAGTTTTCCTTGATCACCCAAGTCATGAGTGCTATTCTTGAAATTCGAATGCAACCTTTGAGGGGGTTTTTGAAGGGTTAAATTTAGTCCTTCGAGGTAGTTAGAGTTAAGATTATCTATTTTTTATGTAGTACTATGGGTTAGGGGTTGTTTTTCATTGTTTTGAGTGCCAAAACCTCTTTTCTAAGCCTTCTTAATTGTCTTTCTAGGATAGTGGCGAAAATTGGGAGAAGTGGAAAAGGACCCTCACCTTCTCCAAGGTAGTGGAGTTTCCTCCATGCATGAAGTTGACATATGTTAGAAGGAAGGACGCATGCCTCTACTTTCTTTAGGGGAAAGAGGTGGAGTGGGAGAGAGAGCCTTTTAGGGGAAAGGGAAAGGAGAGTTGGGGTTGATTTCCCACTCTCCATTTTTGGAGACTTGTAGAATGTGCTTGGAGGAAATACTAGAGGAAAGCCAAGGGAAGAGAGCTAACAGGAAAGGGATCATCTCAACCACATCATATTTCTAGGAGTAAGTTTGGTACACCTAAATTTTAAGAGAATTTTTAATTTGTAACTCTTGCTTCAATCTTGCTGAAATTTAGTTATTCAAATTTTTATGTTGTGAAATGTAGATTTGTGATATTATGTTTGGGAGAGGATTTTCTTTTGTATATTTTCTTCTTTCTTTCCTTGTTTTTTGTGTTGTGTTTTTTATGGGAGTGAATGACATATCTCACCCTTGGGAGGGAGGAGAGTCATTGTGGGTAAAGGGCTTAGTTGGAAAACCATGGTAGTGTAGAGTCTCTTTTTGGGAAGAAGAGGGATGTACCATGGATGTTATGAGCTCTTTGGATGTGGTAGTATCCTTTGGAAGGCATGGGAATATTTGTGCATATTTTGAGGTAATTCTGATTTTGGCTATCTCCTCCATGGTTGTCACACCTTCACCCCTATTTTGAGTCGATAATTACTCATTTTGTGCATGAACTTGGGAGGGAGTTATGTGTTGTTCTAGTGTTGTTTAAGGTGTGGTTTTTTGTTTGTATGTCTCCCAGCCTCTTCTTGTTTCCCCTATCCTGGGGGTGGTCTCATAGAGACCTAGGATGGGAGGTGAGCTCCCATGCTTTGTTCTATGATCTTGTTGTTTGCAGATTTGTAGCTGTCTATTTTCTTGGGAGGGTATGCTCAAGCTTGGAGAGAAGAAGATGGTTGTATCTTTAGTATGTTATATGATTTTGAGTTCCATCTCAAGCCATAGGGCTAAATCTTGTAATAAATAAGCTTCTGAAAATTTTACTTAAATTCTGTAGGAAAATTTATAATAGTTATTGGATATTGTAGGAAGAGAAAAGAAGACAACATATAATTTGTTTATTTCTAGATGAGATATTCAGATATAAATGAAATTCATAAATAAACATCATTGTATTATGTGTGAGCTTAGTTTTATATATTCCTTAAAAGTAAGGAAATTATTTATCTTTATGAGAAAAATCTTCTTTTCAAACTTGAAGTAAAGATGCATAAGTTTTATGTTATATTAATAGATTCTTTTTTGTGTTTGTGTACTTAAGGGAAATGTTATGTTTCTAAAAAAAAAAAATTTCAACTCTGAAAAGTATTAGTTGTTAATAAGTTGCCCTTTTAATTTTCTGTTTATATAATCTTACAAAATGCACAAAAAGGCATAGATTCAGATTTTGCATGTAGAATTTTAATCTGTTTAAAGCAAACATAAAGGAAACACCTCTATTAAATTAAGTACTTATTCTAAAGATTAGTTTAGAAAGAATGTATTATCTTTTGTAACTTTTATGGTTTTCTATTTCCTCTATTGTTTTCTTATTATTATGTTTATATAAGCTACAGAGAAGCATCCATAAGTAATATAGAGCTGAAATTTCTTCATGCATTTTGCACAGAAAAAGTTTTGTTATAATTTGAAGTTAGATTTGAAATTAAACAAGATAACCCATTTGAGCAGAAATATATTTAGAAATAAAATTTGATTTAATGAAAAGATTGATTGGAGATAGAATGGAAATAAATCTATTTTTACAAAAACTTAAAATCTGTAGAATGAAGAATTATTTTATATGCTATTATATAAATATATATACAGCAGCTTGTGTGTGTGTGTGTGTATATATATATATATA
>MU224035.1:2058051-2068692 GCA_018584345.1 Thuja plicata
ATATATATATATATATATATATATATATATATAATCTGAAAAATAAAAAAGATTGTTAATCTCTTTCAAGCAGACATAGGTCTACTAAAATAAATCTATACAAATAAATATATATCTATTTATATATTAAATCACATATCTAAAACCAGAGATAAGTTGTAAATCTAAATCTACTGTTGATGTGTATATATTATACATGATATAAAATAACAATAAATAAATAAACGAATAAAAAAAACCCTTACTTTCCTTTGAAAATGAGTCTAAAAGAAAATAGAATAACAACCTAGACAGATAAAACAAGAAAACAATAATATAGCCATAGTTGTAGCTTGCATTTATAGCAGAGAATACATGTAAAAAAAATGTATATACATATAAATGTATATACACACCCTTGAGTGTATATACATTTAAATGTATATATATTTTCTCTCACATCATCCCCATTGTTGCAACCTTCATACCTGCAGACGTAAACACGAAAAGATAAAACAAAACAAATCATAGGGTTAGGTCACTGCTTTAGAAAAAGAAAGAGGGGAAAACAAAGTAGTAAATCTATTTCTTGACACTCTTATTTGGAGCCCTAACTCTAATTTTGAATTAGGGTTAGGGCTTCTCCAATGTAAGTGGGATATGTTAGTTTATTAATATTTTATTTTATTTCTTACTTTAGTGGATTTTCTTTTTTTGTGGGGATGTATTTATTTTGAATTCCTTTAATTGGGAGATATTTTAATCTTTTTTTTAATAAGTTTACTTTTATTACTCTCGCATTTAAATGGTTAATTTTTATTAGCTATGGTAACTTTAAATTTTATTAATTTAAGAAGTGGAAATTTTTCTACAACTATTTTATGCTTAAATAAATTTAAGGTTGGGGTAAGAAATATTTAATTTTATTCCTAGTTAGTGGATTTTTCTTTTATGAGAATAGATTTTTTGTTTATTTGGATTGCTTTTGGTGGGAAAATCAATTATTCATTATTATATTATTAATAGTTTCCTTAATTTAACCACACTTTTTTGTGGGACTTAATGCTATATGTTAGTAAAGTCATGGTAATAAATCTTAGATGTTATTTAAATTAGTAAGACATATTTAGAGTATTTTAAATTAAATTTATTAGAAAGTCTAATGTATAAAATGTGGGGATTTTAAAAGGTTAATTATATTAGATATCTATTTCCTAGTAATATAGGGTAAATTTTAAATAAGCAATTTTAATCTATTAAGACCATTTTTAAATATTGGATAATTATAATCTAAGGAGATTTTTTTTAGAGTTGCATAATACATAATTAAATTATTTATGCTTGACCTATGTAACCTTTTTAATTAAGGAAACATTAATAATTTGATTTAAATAAAGTTTTAACTTAAGGTCTCTTTTTAAAATATTAGGTCCATAAGATGTATTAGGAAATCATTGGTCAATAATTTGTATTTGTACTTAAGTAGGTAATGTTATTTTTACGTGGTCAATACATGTGGCCAGTGTATTGGCCAGTGTAAAAATAATGTTATGAAATAAATTAAATAACTAAGTTAAAAATCTTGACTTGATTTTAACTAATGTGAAGTAGTTGTGAAACCAAGTTTAGACTTAACTCTAGGAGACTTACAAAAATTATTTTGAGCAAGCTAGACCCTGGTACACTCATGTGTTGAGGGACGTTGACTCACGTCATGATTACCCCTCAACCCTAGCTTCAGCATTGAACCTAATACCCCCTTGAACTCAATTCCATCATTTTAACTTGCTTCTCATGTTGCCACTTAGTAAACTAGAGAGTACAGTCACTTCAACCCTCAGTAAAAATTTCAAAAAAAAAATGTTGTGTTTCTTCATGCAAATTTTGGACATGACATTTGGCCTATTTTATAAGGTCTTCCTCACTGCATTTTGTTTCTTTATGGGCGATGATGTGGAGGTTTTCTTTTGCAGGTTATTTTATCCACGAGTCCTTGTTGAACCTGTGTAAACAAAAAAAACAATATATAAATAATGAAAATATTTTAGTGACTATGGCCACTTGCCAAAAAAATAAATAAAATTAAAGTGTAACATAATTTTATTATTTAAAAATGTACATATATATGAATATATGACACAAGGGTAGCGATATGAATATCCCCTAAAAGGTTATTTAGTATGATTATGTTAACATTAATAGTGGGTTGTCAGTCAAAACAATAATTAAACCCTTATAAAGTACCTAAGTTACATTACGGAAATTATAATCATAAGGTTAATCATTCTTGCTAGGAAAAATAACATGAGTTGACATATCTATGCATACAAGGAAGTTAGAAACACAATCCTAGACTAATGTAAACAAAGGAATAATCTATAAGAATTTAAAGATCTACCAAGTCCTCAAGAAACCACCAAAATACCTTAATTAAACCAATATAAAATAAAGCCTAGAAAAAAATGAAAACCCAAATGACACCAAATCCAAACATATCACTTACCAAATACAAAAAGGTAAGGGAATAAGATCCACGGAGCGTCTTCCAAATGACCCAAATGGGTAAGATAAGATGAAAATTACCCTTTAACATAGGATGATGGCTAGGGCTAGTTTAAGTGATTGGGCTTGAATTCCATTTCCATTTTCAACTCCATCAAGTATATAAGGGCACGCTTAGAGCCACTAATTTGGGTGAAGTCAATGTGTGGTACCTACAATCCCACATCACAAAGTCATGCATATGCATATACATATACATATATAACAAGCACTAACATGCAGTGATAGGAAATGTGACATCGTGTGGACCTCATGAGTGAGTAACTATGACTCCATCCCCACATCAAATATACACGTCAAACAAGAATGATAAACATAGTCATAAACATGGGTTAGTACATCAATAATCACAAATATATAAATGGCTAACATAATCTATCACCATGAAAGCATATAAATGAAATATATAATGTAAACATCTCATCATGTCATAAAGTATCTATGTCTTCATATATATATATATATATATATATTCTAAAAATAAAACAAAATATCATGAGAAACATAATTGGAATACTACTGAAACATCATACACATAGTAGTCTAAACAAGTTTTGAACAAGAAATAAATGATAACACATGGAAGGGCACTATAAGAGGACTCTCCAGGGTATGCTCCATTCCCTATCATGACATTTGGTGCACCACCCATATCATGCACCTCAAACTCTTATGTATCCATAGGGTCCTCAATAGGTTGATCGAGTAGACCCAAGCATATCTGCTTCCACATAGTGCGAGTATGGGGCACACAAATATGTGCACCCAAGGATGATGTGTCAACACCACTAGATCCATCACCAACATCATCAACATGTCGTCATGATAGTAACCCAATCTACATAATCAAATGGCTACACAATGAGTGAATGACCCTAATGGTTTATGAGGCATCCTATACAATAATGTCTATATTTTTTACTATAGGAAGGGGAGCAATGAGAGGAGCGGGAACAAATGGGCCCTGTACTACTTGACATACCCTTGGTCTATCCTAGAGCATGCTTTCACCTATGCCCATGAAATGTCTCATACTCCAATAGTTCACACGCTTTCCCAAGTAAAGTTCAACATATAGTTTTTTAATAAAATAAAATAGGACATTTGATGAGACCGTTTTACTATCTCTATTATATTAATCTTTATACTCTATTTTTAAGTATTATCAAAACATGTGTTAACTTATAATCAATTGAACTTATGTCAAAAGTACAGATAGAACCATTAAACTCATGGGTAGAATAAATATGTCATATTATGCCAATATATATATATATATATATATTGCAGTATTTCATATAATAATCAGAATGTGTGTTCTAATATCTGGATCAATTTGATTAAGCTACTTGTATGAATATCTTTGCATGATAAATAACCTGCCAGGAAGTAGGAGCCGCTTGGGAGTGGTCGACAACATTCAAAAAGAACGTTAAAGACCAGCTGCAAACAGATAACCATCATGACATCAAAAGACACAGATACTGCAAATAAGGAGCCACTATTTCAGAAATGCATGAATGTAGTGCTGCTATATTCCCTCCGCATTCCCAGCATGCTGACTTGATCATCCAGACTTCATTGCATATGTCATGGGCTGTTGCATTTCCTATTTTTTCTCTCTGGCGTGGTTTCAGTTAGATGGTTCCTTTTTTTTTAGAATAAAGAATTCAATCCTCTATTTATAGGGAGGAGACTGTTAGTTTGTAGTTATAAGAAGTTTTGGAATACATTGTTCTGTTGTATCTTATGCAGCAAGTTCATTTCCAGTTTTATGTATCATTCTCATGTAATCGGTTCTTGAAATATAATGAAGTGACTTTTGGTTTATCTTCTGTACCAATAGACTAGTAGAATCCGACCAAGGGGGCCAACTTGGGAGGTGGATTAGAGTAGAGTAGAATATATTTACTTTCTATATTTCTATCATTCTAGATAGAAGATTACAGTTTCTTCCTGCAACATTGTACTTTGTGAATATTCCTGCAGCACCTGCAAGGATAGTCATAGTGGATGCTCTAGGTTGAAAGAATAGGCTTAAGTAGAGTTTGCAATTTGTAGCATTCATTTCAGAAAGGAGTAGGTGTGTTTCCTTTCCTGCAGCTATAGTATAGATTTTATTTATGTATTTTACTCTCCTGTAGCATAGGTAGAATGACTCTTTAAGGGACTTAGTGCACATACTGTGCCGTACCATTTCAAGTATATGTCCTTGGGTTGACAAACTAAATACACCTGATGGTGGGAGAAGTGATCCTTAGGTTGAATAAAATATTCCTAAGAGAGGCTTTGGGCATGAGTACTAAGCACCTATTGTGAGGCAGTTCATTTTTGGCGTCACTTTCGGAGATGGTGTCAAGATAAGAAACTTTTTGAGTCATTTTTAATTTTTAGCTAGTTTTTAGTGGTTTATGGTCCTAAATTTGCTTCACCAGTGTGAAGAATTCACTTGCATGCATCAAAGGGGAAGAAGAAGAGATGAATATGGTAGATTTCTTCCAGGAGAGTCTGCAAATTTGAACGAATAAGTTGAAGAAGTTGAGTTACCTTTTGTTGACGCAAGTCCTAAGTTTCCTGCAGCATCTTCCTCTAAAGTGGAGCCTTTAGACATAAGTGATCTTCGGCCTTTCGCTGAAATCTTGGCCAGCTTTCTTGATAATTATGACCCAAGTGCACCTAATGTTTACAATCTAGTGACTAATATTCCTTTCCAACAGCAACTCCCAATACCTCCAGTAATGGCACAACCTACTTTCACGTTTCCTCTACCGAGCTTCATAAACAATGTCAATCTAAAAAATATACCCCCTTATGCACTTATGAAGTTTTATGGCCTGATAACCGAAGATCCTGACACCTTTTTGTTTGATTTTGACATCCTCTATCATAGATTTGACTATAGTACTAATTCCCACAATCTCAAACTATTTCTAGAAATACTAAAAGAGTCATCCTTACAATAGTTCATGGGCTTAGGAGCAAATGCAGCAGGCACATGGGGTGAGATGCAAACTATTTTTCTTCAGAAATACAAAGAATATTGCAAGGGGAGTGACCCAAGGGGAGATGAAATTTTTAGAATGTCGTAGAAGGAGGATGAAACCTTGGAGGACTATGTTTCATGTTTCTTATACACCATGTAGAAGAATCCCCAGCATGTTCTAGCAGAGGAGTCACAAAAACTAGTCTTATTAAGAGGAGTGAATGATAGCTGTCTGGAACCATTGGACCTCATGGCTGGTGGGGACATATCCCAATCTTCTTGGGATAACCTCAATAAAATTTGTCTCAACTACTCCAGATCAACTGGGAAGAAAAAAAGAGGATTTCGGTCTACAGTCACTAAAGGGAGCAGTTTGGGCATTTTCAAGCTGGAGATGTCCAATTTGATCATGGATTTCAAACAAGACAACATTAATGATGTTGCTACACATCTTGACACCTTGAATGCTAAGAAGAAACATGCAGACATTTAATTATAGTTAGCTGATTACCATCCTCATTGTCATAAACAAAAGAAAGACTATGGATGCAAGCTGGTGGCAAACCTGGAAAATCAACATTTGCCTACAGAGTACATGAAGATAGAAGGAGATGATGAGAAAGTGTTCTTCATTGCTCAACACCAACCATGGGCTTCAATACAAGGTATGCCTCAGGACCCATTAAAATTTTCAAATCCTTACAATAGTCAATGGAAAAACCAAAGTTATCATAATCCTCCTCAGTACTCTCAGCCAGCCTGAAATAACCAGTGGCCTAACCAACAAAATAACAAGTGGCCTAACCAGAAAAATCAATGGCAACCACCACAAGAAAATTGGAAACAAAATAACCAATGGAGGGCACCTCCATAGTGGCCTAACCAAAATCCTTCTTTTCCACAATTGCCACCTCCTATCCCTCCTCCTGCAATAATTCCACCTCCTGCAGCCACTATTCCTAATCCAAAGCAAACTCAATTACCTACTCAGCCGCAACCTAATCCAAATAGCAAGCAACAGCAACCGCCAATGTATACCACTGATACATAGAATTATCCTTCCTACACTCTAGAGATATTTGATATCTATTTGAGGTCAGGTACTACTCTGCCTACACCCAAACATCCTATTATCATAGAAGTTGTAGACACTCCTGCAGCATCAACACCTATTCCAGAGGCTACATTGCAAGACACCACCCAATCAACTCAAAAATCTAGCAAAACTAATGTTGAAACCTTGATTGACCCTCCTTTTACACAAAGGCTCACCATAGAAAAACCTATATCCCAAGAGGAAATGTCGTTTGATATTCTTGAGTAGCTAAAAAATATGCACATCCAAATCCCTCTATTCCAAGCTATCAAAGGCGTTCCTATTTATGGGAAGGCTATTAAGGATGCATGCCTTAAAAATCCTGGAAGGAAAAAGGACCCTCAAACAGTTCATGTAATAGGGTAACTTGTGGATATCATGTTGGGAAAGGTAGTTATACCCAAGTATTCAGACCCTGGAAGTCCAGTAGTTGACTTGATAATTAATGGGCAATCTGTTAAAAATGCTTTAGTTGATTTGGGAGCAGCCATAAATGTAATGACCAAATATGCAATGCATAGACTAAGTATAGAGGGCTTGAAAACAACTCCAACAGTGTTACAACTTGTTGATAGTTCAATAGTCAGTCTAGATGGTCTTATAGAGGATGTGGTAGTCACCTTAGACTCATGGGAATACCTTGCTGATTTTCTCATCTTATCACCAAAAGTAAACTTTGTTGGCTATCTAGTCATCCTAGGGAGACCTTGGTTAGCCACTACTGATGCAAAAATTAGTTGCAAATCAGGAAGTATGACAATTTCTAATGGCCAAGCAATAAAGAAGCTAGCACTCTATCCTCCTTCCCAGCCTCAGCCAGGTTTGAGAGATCCTATTTGGCCAGAACTAGGGGATGAGGAAGAACAACTCAACTTTTTTGCCCAGCTTATGATGATGCATAGACAATATTTTCTAAAAATACAAGAGGAAGATGATGTAATACATAGTATTCTTACCAATGAGTGTATAGTAGCAAATGATGATTCTGAAAGTTCTATTTTACAACTATGTACCTATGAGGAATGTGTCTTTCCAGCAAGCCCTGAGATAATTAGCCAATTATTGCCATGTGAATCAGCTACAAGCCCAGTACCTGAGATGACAATGGTAGAGCTAACAACTACTATAGAAATTTCCCCTAGTCACAATGTCCATGTGAACAACAAGTTGCCACCCCCATAGTTGGCATTGTTAACCAAACTCTTGCGTAAGCATGAGAAAGCCTTTGCTTGGGAATATGGAGACATGCTAGGTCTGAACCCCAAACTCTGCACCCATAGGATCTACATTAATGATGGTATCTTTCCACTTCATTAGCCACAAAGAAGGATAAATCCAGCATTGCGAGAAATAGTCAAAGCTGAGTTGTAGAAGTTACTAGATGTTAGTTTCATCTATCCAATCCTTGATAGCAAATGGGTATCATGTTTTTTCATTGTACCTAAGAAGGGAGGGAAATGGAAAATATGTGTGGATTACAGAGAATTGAATAACACCACAAAGAAGAATCATTTTCCTTTACCCTTTATTGATCAAGTCCTGGACACTCTGGCTGGTAAGAAATGCTTCTTCTTTCTAGATGGATACAGTAGGTACAACTAGATCAGCATTGCTCCAGAAGATCAGGAGAAGACTACATTTACATGCCCTTGGGGCACATATTCTTATTATGTATTACCATTTGGCTTATGTAATGCACCAGCTACTTTCTAGAGAGTTGTAATCAACATCTTTGCTGACATATCACATGATTATATGGAGATATATATGGATGGCTTTACTACATTTTGTGTCACCTTTGAGGAAGCCCTGAAGAATTTGGAAAGAGTACTAATCAGATGTCAGGGACACAACTTGTCTCTCAACAGTGAGAAATACTTCATGATGATTCAGGAAGGCGTAGTGCTGGGAAATTTTATCTCCAAAGCTGGAATTCAGGTGGATCCTACAAAAATAGAGGTAATTCTCACACTACATATTCCTACAAAGTAGAAGGATGTTAGGTCTTTCCTAGGACATGCTGGCTACTATAGGAGGTTTATCCAAAACTTTAGTCAAATAGCTAGTCCTCTATATACTTTGCTTACCAAAGAGGCTAAATTTACTTGGACAAAGGAATGTGATGAATCCTTCCTGTAGCTTAAGTCACTGTTGACGACTGCACCCATACTTAGGGGCCCTGACTAATCTTTTCCATTTCACATTCATACAGATGCTTCAGACTACGCAATAGGTGTTGTCCTAGGACATAAGTCTAGTAACCTAGAGAATGCAATTTACTACATTAGTAAGAGCCTCCATGGACTAGAGTTAAACTATACAGTGACTGAGAAAGAATTACTAGCAGTAGTTTATTCTCTTAAAAAACTCTATCATTACATAACTGGTTATCCCATTTTTGTTCATACTGACCATACAACAATAAAATATCTCATGAACAAACCTGCCATCACAGGCAGGTTAGCAAGATGGCTTCTTCTTTTCCAGGAATTTGACATTACTCTCATTGACAAGCCTGGAAAGGAAAATGTAGTAGTTGATTATCTATCAAGAATCCACCATGCTGAAGAAGATACTACTTTGATAGATGATGCATTTCTAGATGAGCATTTGTTTCATATTTTTGTCCAAAGTCCGTGGTATGATGAGATAGCTCACTACTACATTTGACCTCATTTTTCTACCAAAATTTTTGACCATCAATTAAAAGATTTAGGTTGGTTGGATTATAGAAGGAAAACTTCCTTTTTTTTAATCCATGTCTGTGTTAGCTAAAATTTTGACCAATACCATGTAGGTCAGAATTTCGACCAACACGGGCATAACTTTAAAAAGAAAAAATATTTTGTATCTCATTTCATTTTTTGGTTTTAAGTTGGGAGCGTGAAGGAGCTGGAGCCTACGATTGTTTGAACTGTTATTTGGTGAGAGTAAAAGAAGGATTTCCTGCCTGTAAGGGTTGCCACTATGCTTTGGTGTAAAAGGAGGACCGCCTACCTACGAGGGTTGCCACTGTGATTTGGTGTAAAAGGAAGACCGCCTGTAAGGATTTCCTTACTCTGCATTTGTTTGGCATTGTTTTATTGGTTACCTACTTATGGCATGTGAGCAATGTGCTAGGGCATCATGTATTTGGTATTTGCTGGCACATTTTTAACATTTTTGTTACTAGTATTTGTTTTCTGCCGACTTCATGTGGATTAGAATGTCAAATTTAACTCCATAGGAAGTCTACCTGGAGTCATAGATTTCAATTGCGATCGGTCTGAGATCATTTGGTGGAGAAATCTGAAAGAAATCATGTGACAGTCATCTATAGACCATTTTTGACCTAAAACTAGGACAGTCATCTTTCTATGGACTCTTTTAGACCAGGTGTGACTGTATACACACTATGGCTTTAGAAGTGCTTAAAAAGACCACAAATAACAAAGCAACCATAGAATCCTTGCACTCCAAAGAATCCAAACATTCATCAGTCTTTAATAATGTTTAAAAATGAACAAACCTCAAAGGAATAGGGCTCAGTCCACCGAGAACCCCAAAATCCCCAAATTTAGCACTTTTAAACCCTTAATCCAAGGGTTTCTTAAATCTCCTACCTCYGATCACTTCTAGGTCCAATAGGTGGTTTACTGAGTCCAATTGAGTGCAAATCTTTGACAACCATTGGTGGTTTACTGAGTTCTAATATGCTAGAGTCTTCCTTAGGATTAGTTAGAGCACTAGAGAGACTTTCTTTCTTTATTGAAAGTTTATTCAATCAAGGAGAATCCATACTTTTGATGATGTTCATAGTTCAGGTATATTGTGACTTGTTAGAAGTTTATTGTTACCATTCTACTCTTGTTTGGAGCTGTTGTCGCAAAATTCAAAGAGATAAAATGAAGGTTTCATAATGTATGAAGGAGCTCATGAATTATTGGGTTAGTTGATGTTCTTATATGTAGTTTCATGTAGTAGTTTAGAAACCATTATTGATTTTTACTAGACTTATGCAAGGTTCTTTTCATCAAATAAA
>MU224035.1:2119317-2131969 GCA_018584345.1 Thuja plicata
TTAGTAGTATCCTTATAACTTACTTTCCTATTTGCCCTATATCCTTGCCCCATTTTGTATAGGTTGTTAAAATATGTCAGCTCTGGAAAATCAACCTCTGGCATCTAAGGCTACTTGTAGATTAGTATATAAATAAAGAAGATCAATAGGGCCCACAAGTTGAGTAATATGTGATTTTAGCTTTGTAACTTATGTTTCCAAGTTTACTTGGGTATCCTCATCTTGGAACATCCTTTTAAAAATAGTCGTGATAGCTTGATGCAATAGTGTCTTCTTGCTTTCTCTATTTGGCACTCCCAAATTCATCTCTTCTATTTAATAATATTCTATAGTCATTTATTATTCTAACGTATCTAAAAAATGGATTGATATTTGGGCTTTCCAATGCCCTCTAATATCTACAACTATATAGAGTATCCTTTGAACCTCTCTTCTTGGCTCCTCTTCTGCAAATGCTTTCCCCAAAGTTGAGAAGTTTTGAAAACCTATCTCCTTATAGCTAATTTTTCTAGTATGTATAGCTTTAGCTAGCAACATTGTAGTGGTATTAGAGGTCACTATCTTATATGTTTTCATCCAAAATACATCCTCATACTCTATTATTTCATTTTATTATTTTAGTGGAGAGACTTATTCAATAGAAGGTGTAGCTCCATGTTCAAAAAAAGGAGTCTCATATTGCTTGTACTTCCTTACAGGAGTAGCTTCTTTTTCTTGTTTGTACTCTCCCACCTCTTCTCCTTTATTTATTTATTATTCTTCTAGTGTCTAGACCTTCTTTGCTGACATATCCTTGTTTGAACTTTGAGGGGGTTCTTTTAAATTTTCTTACTTCAAAACCACTAGGATTTCTCCTTTTATTTTGTCTATATTTTCTTCATCCCTAGTGTCCAATTATCTAAACATATCCTACAACAACAACCTCTTCTTGTGTGTGATCTGCAAGAGATTCTTGTAGGGGTGGTTATTCACCTATAATAATCAAAATATCAAACTGAAAGAAGTAATATTCCTTATAAGACCTTCCTTCTTTTCCTCAACATCCCTTGTTTCTTGTTCTGCAACTGACCCACACCAATGTTCGGTACTATATTATGAATTTTAGGGATATCTTATGCTAGAGGCACTATTAAATCATCCCCCTACATGGTATTAGAATATGTTCCAAGACATTCACCTCATAAGAGGGCTCACCTAGGTTCAGATCCAGAACAGTGGTAAACCTGGTTTAATTTTGGGCTACTAGATTTGGCCCTTTGTCTCCTTCTTCTCCTTTGGTACCTCCACTACTAGTGACATGGGTGGTTATTTATTTAGCCTCTTGTATACCCTGGGGGTCTCCTTTAGAGGTTTATTCTTCTTCTTTTTCACCTTAACCCCAATGGAAGGAATTCTCTATTAAAAGGAGGGAGTGACGTATATGGTATTCACATGAGAGATAGAAGGTGTGGAAACAACTATGGAAAGTGTAGTAGTGGTACAAATATTTTCACATCTTCACACTTGTATAAATATTTTATACACCTTGAACATTTTAAGTAGATGTCAAGATTTCCATCTGCCATTACTGAATAGCTGTTAGACCTGTCACAAAGGGACAACGACAATTATTGCTATTGTTATTTTAACTATGAATGCAGTTATCTATAGTTTTGAAGACATTTTGTATAATTGGGCTCAAAAACCTTGTGGATATGGAACATGACTATTTTTATTGTGATTAGTGATTATGAAGGTTGCCTTTGATAACAGTGGACTATCTTGTCATTACTTATGAGTCATGAGCATATTCATGGCTAGAAAAATTGTCAAATGATTATGATATCCTTTGACTTCTCATTATTATTTCACCATAGAGGTTAGTGTTGTTGTTAACTTGTTGTCATTTCTGCCTATTAATGGATATTGTTGTCACTACTTTTTTTGCTAACATAGTTTCATTATTGAGGCCATTGTTTGGGAATATTCATTGTTACATGCCATTTGTAATGTTGTATCAATTAAGATTGTTGTCATAATTATTATCTTCTAATAAAATTATCCTTCTGTGATTAGAAACCTTCTATCACTGATTGGTAGCATTCTATCATTATTGTGATCTGTATCATTCTTGATTAGTATGTTGTTCAGTAGCATTGGTGTTAGTATTGTGATCAGTTAATATGGTACTCATTTTAAGGTATCTAGAGACTACACAAAGGGTTTTGTCTCTAACTAACAAGAGGCCTAGCCTGCTAGACATGTATGAAAGTTGTGGAAGCACAACAAGGCCAGTGAACTATTGATTGCAGAGGATACACAAAATGCACCTGTGTATTGATGAATTTATCTGTTAAGGACAACATATACATGTGCACTAATGAAGTAATCTGTCAAATACTTATGCTATAGTTGGTTGGTGGGATGAGTGGATGCAGAAGATTACCTCCTAAAGTGAAGTTTGAAGCCCCAAAAATTCATGAGTGGAGGCTTATAATGTTGAGCTTAAAATATTTTATAACTTTGAAGCCAATGGATTTATGGTTAAATCAAAGAAGAATATATAAGCAGATGTTAAAATGACACGAGAGTATTTACAATTTTTGGACAATAACAATTTTACTGTTGATGGGATTCTATAACAGCAACATATGCAGTAGGTGCATTGTTTTTCTACTTCACTGGAAGGCTCAACTATAGCTTTTATGTTTACTTACATTCCTAAAGTTGTTTCTGCTATATAAATTAACTTCCTCACAAAATTTATGTTCATAATCTATAAATTTCTTCTATGACTAAAGCTTCTTGTTGAGGAACAATATCATCCACAGTAGGAGCCTCAAGTTCAATCATGTGTGCATTTGATTAAACCCACTTTGATGCCCTGCCTTTCACCTCCTTGTTTGCCATAGTTTCCGTTGCCCATTTTTCTACCTCCCTCTCCAAACCATCTATCTCATCAGTAGTAAACAGTGGATTGACATTTGTAGAAATCTTATTTGAATATGAATGGATGCCATTGAGTTCAAGCTCCACATGTGTCTCCTATCCCTACACCTTTGCATTAAATTAAAGTTTGAATCACAAAAAAATAAAGTCTTTCATGCTCTTTCTGATGAGCTTCTTTGTGTGAATGGCCTTAGAAATACTTCAATGTGCTCACAATCTGAAACACTCTAGGGCTGGGGAAAAATGTAGATGATTACTTTTGAAGATTGGGTTTGTGGAAAAATCTCCCCACCAAAAATTTGCAAGGACAACAATTATAACATTGTAAGAACATTAGTAAACTCAAAGGTAAATGGTGAACTAAAATTAAACACACACACACACATGCACATACCTAGCTACAAAGTGACTCTTCTTTGAATGCGTTGAGGCGGAGAAAACAAAGTCCCCTCCATGCCTTTAAGTTTATAAATTTTCAACTCATAATATATTTCATATTTGATGTCTCTATGGTTTTCATTGGGGACCATCATGACCATAAATTGTTGACACCATCCATAGTCTCCTCATCTACTCCGAATGAAGTAGAGATGGATTTTTTTGGGTACAATAGTAGGCAACAACATGAATATGCTAGTGAAGTTGTCTATTCTAGATCCAATCAATAATATGCCAAATGGGTTCATATTTATTTTTATTTGACTCGTATGAATGTTGGATTGTCTCCTCAGCCTTGTCCATGGCCTCTCATAGATATTCCATAGAGTTTTTCTCCACATCCAATAACACCAATGCTTTCAACACCTAAAAGAAGAAAACTTATAAAATTGAAATAAAAATGTACTATAGAAGAACATAGACATCCCAAATTCTGACTCATCTAATTTCAGAGTTTTAGAAACATTGGATCCTAAAAATATCGAAACACTTGATAGCAATAGGTGAATATCAGCTTCAGCATGTTTATCGAGAAGCTAACAGGGTGGTGAACATATTGGCCAATTTGCAGATAGATCATAATGAAGTGTTTGGTTTTGAGTAAGGGGATCACATGTTGATGAGTTTGCAGGAGATGATTGCAAAGGAACTAGGGATGTGTTTCCTGACTTTTAGTCACCCATTTTTTTTGGCAATATTGGTCATGTCAAGTTAGTCTGTTCAGTCTGAGTTTAGGTCTAAGTCTTTTATAGGTAGGAAATCTTTGCCAGGTTTCTCTTCCATTGCCTTTCTGTTCTAAGTCGGGAAGATGTTTTCAAGGTCTCCTTAATTGGGCAGGTTGTAGCACCCGATCTGGCAAAGATTATGATCTTTCAATTGATGATCTTTTCAGAAGATGGAATGATGTTTGTGAGTCGTAAGTTTTAGACATTCAAAAGAACTGAGAAAGTTTCTTCATGTAATGGAATCAGCATTGAATCATTCAGGATTCTACTTCATATTACAGCATGAACAGTCCATTTGTGGAAGAAAAATAAATTTTGCAGTTGAATGTATCTGGCTAGGTGCAGATCGAAGACTGGTATGGATCAATTCTATAGGTCTAAACGATCCTAATGCAACAAACGGTGAGTACTTTGGTTAAGAGATGAGTGAGAACGAGCTCAGTGGGATTTCAGAAATTGTCTTCTCCATGGAAGAATTCTCACCAAGAAGGTAATTTTCCACAAAGGCAGAAAAAGAGAATTTTACACTACGCAGAAATCGCACTGCTCAGGTGATTTTCCACAAAGCTATATACTCCTAATTTTGACGGGAAGAAATATTCCCAGTGCCTTCTCCATGTATTTTCCATAGAGCCACTTTGGAAGTCATGCCTTTTAATTTCCTTGTTGCGATACCCTGAGCGAATATCCCTTTGTCTTTCCTGACTTCACATTTTCCTTGTGTCGCGTAGTCTCTTAATGGTTCAGAACATTCTTTCTGTGTTCCCAGACTTAGTGATTTCTTCTCAGTTGGGTAGTCACAGGATAGACATGTTATAAGCCTTTATGCAAATGGGATCCACTTCTCAGTCGGGTGATCGCGGGAAGTTCTTGACAGTTATGAAAAGGTCTTCAGACTTTGTGACTGCTTCATGTCACATTATCGCTAGATCAAGCTGGAGTTAACAGTTAAGTCAAGCAGTTAGTCACATGATCTCGGAATGGAATGGCGGTTAAAAGGTTTTAGTCCCAACTTCGCGACTGACCATTTACGGTTTGCACTAATTCTCAGTCGGGTGATCGAAGCAGACTCTTCACAGTCATAAAAATGTTCCCAGACTTGGCGACTACTTCATGTCACGCTGTCGCTAGATTAATCCATGCTAACGGTTAAGCCATGCCTTCAGTCGCATAGTCTTAGAATGGGACAGTGGTAAGGGATTCTAGCTCAGACTACGCGACTAACCATCTGTGGTTTACGGTAAAGTGCAGTCGGGATGTTGCCAAGACAGAATGATGACTCAGTTCTCCAATGACGCGGTGAATGAACCAATGACTGTGTGACATGTGTCAAAAGGCGGGTGGATATTGAAAGATTGTTAGGTGGTTTCCAGACAGAGAAAGTGGATTCAGTGACTTTGAGACTAAGGTATGTTGCCTTCAGTCGCAGAGTCTGAGAAAGATTTAAGGGTATGCAGAAACATCAAGCGATTAAACAATGGCCATTGGATAAAAGGTTCAGACGATCTAACGGTAGTCACGAAGTCTGAAGAAGGAAAGTGCCCTAAGAAAAATTCCTCCCAACTTGGCGATTAAGGTCTTTCGTGAAGTCGTCAGAAGTGAAAAAGGGCTGCTTATGACCTGTTAAGATAAGATTGAACATTAAGGACTTTTATTCCCCAACTTGGCAACTAAGCATTGTCGCATAGTCTCGAAACAGAAGCTAAGCATTTGGTGACAAGGAGATAACCGTGATGGTTAAGGGTAACGGCTATTTGCAAGGTCTGTGAATGGACAATGAGTTAAGGTTAACTGTGCACGACTTTGATTTTAGTTGTGTCACGTGATCGCCAGATTGTAACTCAGGTCAGCCAAAGGCTAAGAATGCACATTGTCGCCCAGTCTTCAGACGGAACTATGGTTAGGGACAGAGGCCCATGACATAGAGACTTAATGCAGTCGCTAGTTCACAGAGCAAGGATGAAGTGTTTCAGATTTCATGGTGACTGTTCGAGTTCTCAGATTTGAAAAGCCTTTTTCTTTGCATTCTGTCTCTTTGTATTCGAAGAAGAGGAAAGATCATTGATTCTTAGAAGCCTGAATGTATTGTAAAGGATATAAATTCTGAAAATAATTCAGTAATGAAGGTCAGCAAACTGGATAATAAAGCAACAGTAATTCCATTTACAGTGCTTGGTTTTCTAGTTTTGTTCTTCCACTATAGGTTCATTTGCATGTGGATAGTGTGAACAGTTATGCATAAACTGTAATGACAGATTGGATTCCATTTCAACTTTGTAATTGCAGTCAAGTGATTCTATTTACTTGTGGTGTACATCTCTTCTGCTATTCATTTTAGTTAGATAGTTGCATGCTGAATAGAAAGTACAGTTGTGTGCAGAGCTGTAATGTATGCGTGGATTCTATTTCATGACAGAAGTTGCAGTTAAAACAATTCTATTTGTCTTCTATGCATGATTCTGCTCCTGTTCTCTCGGCTAGATTTTGCATGGTTAAAGTAGGTAGGTTTAGGTTAGAAGATAGTTTTATTATAATCTATGATCAACATTCCATTGAGGATTATAGGTTATCCACTCTTATCCTGGCCTGAATTGTTTGTGTCTACAAGCAATTTGGTTAAAACCCATAAGGAATTAACTGATGATCAATAAAAAGACACATTCATTGCATATCAAACACAATCAGGGAGCTGTACCTATCAATTCAGAGGGCAGTGATAGAAGACATACACTGACCCATTTGTTGGTAAACATCCTTTTGTTCTCACCTTGTGTGCTAAAAGCGTCAGAGATTACAAATCTAAAGGGAGGACAAACTGTTAACCAACAGTTTTTGGCTACTCCGCTAGGGAGAATTTGTAATAGATGATATTTCTGGTTTCCCCTTTAAATATCTGATCTTGTGGAAATAAAGTGCTTGTCAGAAAGATCAGATTTCCAGTCTTGCAACCTCTATTTGATGAAGAAAGAGCTAACTCAAAAGTTGAAGACTGGAGAATTTATTTTGAAGTAAATAGAGGAGATGATTGGTTTTAATATTGACTTTCTCATTTGATAATTATCTCTGCTACCCAGAGGTTGGTGACTCTGTTCTGGTCCTCATAGCCTTGATTGAGAAGTCCAGTGTTTATATTTTCAAAGTTATCTCTAACTTGCAAAAATTGGTGTTTCTGTTGAATAAGAGAATCATGCCTATTAAAATAGTAAAGAAAAGAAGACCAGACCCTTCCCTTGAGGAACTTAATTACACTACTGATCCTGTGTTGTATGATATGCTTCAAAAGTTCAAAAGAAGTGTCAGTCTTGGAATAAAGATGAATCTGAGTAATAAGGAGGATCATGCAAGTAGGTCCCTTTGGAGAAAGATCTGTGATAGATACCACTCTTGGAAAATGTTTGAAGTGAAAATGAAGTTTTTTCAGCTAAGTGAAAAATTAGAAGAGGAGTATGATGAAATCTCAGAAGGTCTACATGAATTTGTCTCTTATAATTCTTCAGTCCTAAGTGAAAAAGAAATTAAATCACAAAAACAAACCAGGAAGAGGCCTACATCTGTAGAAATTGATGCTGAAAATAATTCCCATTTACAATTCATTTGGTCTGCATTCAAACAGAGCATACTTGAAGCTGGAGATGAGAGTTTCTCTGTTCATCTATTAAAACTTGTATATCAAGGGTAATCTATCATTCAAGATTCAAAAAGAAAAGAAATGTATTTTTCAGCTCTTGTTCCTGATGACAAAACAGTGGATGCAAAACATTCTCAGCCTGAACCATCACAAGAAGAAGAAAAGATAGTTTTTATCCCTTCTTACTCAACAATTTTTCCTTTGGAAAAATTGGTTACACCTATAGATACATCATTAGAAGGTGAAATAGAGAGTTCTTCTCCTAGTGATGAAAATAATGAAAGGGATCTACATGTGCCTGAACATCAAGAACATACCATTAATAGTTCAGATGCAATTGTGGAAGATTTCATCTTTTCTCAAGAATTTTCAGGTATGGATCTAGAATTATTTTCTGAATTACAAGCAGATGATTCGGTTTTGGTTCAAGATGCTAAAATTATTGAAGCTAGATAAAATGCATTGGTTGTTAAAAAGAGTGAGTAATCAATGATCGAAAATGAAGATGATACTGCTCATAGTCACAATCAGCAATCACCTCTTATAGTTGAATCAGAAGAGTCTGCAGAAAATTTTCCTGAGGAGGATACAATCAGTGAGCAAAATGAAGAGCCTATGTCAACCAGTGGTTCGATTTTTGAAAAACAAGATATGCCCTGGTTCATAGAAGCACAAATTTCAGTGAATGAAGACATCTTTCATGATGATAAAGAATTGGTAAGAAGAGCAGACAAAGAGATTTTCCCTATGCCTTTGTTTACTTCTGATCTAAAAAATTTCAGATTTGATGAAGATAAAGATAAACCTTTGCATGAAGTCTCTCTTGAAAATCATCTAGTGGTTAATGCACTCCCAGAACATGAAGAATTTCACTTTATTGAAGATTCTGACAAAAATGATTTTCAATTTACAAAGGTTTATAGTGATTCCATGATAGAACCTATTTGTCTTGAAGAAAATGCAATGATTGATTATCTTGATGAATCTTGTATTGAAAAGAAAGTAAGATCATGTTTTGCCAAATCTGAAAGTATGGTTGAGGAGATGATAAGAAGAGTTGAAAAAGGAATTGATGAAGATCATGTTTCAAACTGTTGTCTTCCTGAAAATTATCCTGAGACAAATGTGCTGGCTGCATTACATTTTAATGGTTATCATACTGAATCTAAGAATGTAGTTAAAGAAATTGGTGCTACAACAGATGTTAGACAAGAAGAGTTTTCAATGGCTGATGAAGTGTTGGGGCATCATATAAAAGATGAAGAATTAGATGAAAGCTCTCCTAGTCTTGAAATTAAAAATGATCAAACCTTGGGTGAATCTTTTACAGTCATTTCAGGTATTGAGGCTTTGAATTTAGATGAATATCTTTCAGGTTTGATAGCTACAACAAGTGGAGAAGATGTCTCAAGTTGTATGGAGCCTATGTACGATGAAGAATCCTCCTATTTTAGTATTGGTTTGAATTCTCAAGATGTCAAGGATAGCACCTGTGATCAACATAATGTCATTTCTCTTCCAAAGATTTTCCAATTTTCTGATTATGTTCATCCTGATCTGAACATTGATATTTCTACTAAGGGTGATAATGAAGTAAATAAATGTAAGCAAGTTCCAACATTGCTTTCAGAATCTATGGGATATCCTGATGCTTTCTCATTCAAATTTGATGGTGGTAATTTTGATAAGAATGGAAGTGTCAAAGAAAACAGATGGAACTACATTCCAGTTGTGCATCCAGAACCTGTTGAATATCTTCTTCCATCACAAAAGAATGTATATGCAAGGGAAGATGTACATGAAAATATAGAAGAATCAGAAGTTTATGATGAGGCATGGTTGTTTGGAAAAGTTATGTGGGCTTCTCTCTTGCAAATTTCTTTTAGACTTAGATTTAACAATGAAGGAGTAGCCAGGAGTTCTCAACGCTTTTTCAACTTGGTGGAGCATCTCCCTTTATTCAAGAAAGGTTCATACTTTTCTTTTCCTGTTAATGGCCATATATGAATCTTTCTTTGCTTTGGGTCCTGCTGGTGAGGTCTCCTCACCTTTTGTAGATAGGTTTGCTTTCCAATTTTGGTGTGTCTAGTGTAGCCTTTCCTTGCTTAGTTGGTTGTTTTTTTCTCCTGCTTTGTTTCAGTCTACCCTACTCCCCTCCACCCTCCCTGTATGCATCTTCTCATTGTTCTCTTTGGTCTAGACTCTGCAACCCAATGGATAAGGCACTTGCGAAACCAGAGAAGTTTAATTCTTCATGCACTTTGCAGTACATGCTCCCCCAGTCAGAGCCAGCTATTGCCTAACTTTTAGTCACCCATTTTTTTTAACAATATTGGTCATGTCAAGTCAGTCTATTCAGTCTAAGTTTAGGTCTAAGTCTTTTATAGGTAGGAAATTTTTTCCAGGTTTCTCTTCCATTGCCTTTCTATTCTAAGCCAGGGGGGGTGTTTTCAAGGTCTCATTAATTGGGTAGGTTGTAGCACCCAATCTGGAAAAGATTATGATCTTTCAATTGATGATCTTTTCAGCAGATGGAATGATGTTTGTGATTCGTAAGTTTCAGACATTCAAAAGAACTGAGAAAGTTTCTTCATGTAATGGAATCAGCATTGAATCATTCAGGATTCTACTTCATATTACAGTGTGAACAGTCCATTTGTGGAAGAGAAATAAATTTTGCAGTTGAATGTATCTAGCTAGGTGCAGATCGAAGACTGGTATGGATCAATTCTACAGGTCTAAATGATCCTAATGCAACAAACGGTGAGTACTTTGGTTAAGAGATGAGTGAGAACAAGCTCCGAGGGATTTTAGAAATCGTCTTCTCCATGGCGGAATTCTCACCAAGAAGGTAATTTTCCGCAAAGGCAAAAAAAGAGAATTTTACACTACGCGGAAATCACACTGCTCAGGTGATTTTTCGCAAAGCTATATACTCCTAGTTTTGACGGGCGGAAATACGCCCAGTGCCTTCTCCATGTATTTTCTATAGAGCCACTTTGGAATTCATGCCTTTTAATCACCTTGTCGCGATACCCTGAGCGAATATCCCTTTTGCTTTCCCGACTTTGCATTTTTCTTGTGTCGCGTAGTGTGTTAATGGTTCAAAATATTATTTCTGTGTTCCCAGACTTAGCGATTTCTTCTCAGTCGGGTAGTCGCGGGATAGACATGTTATAAGCCTTTATGCAAATGGGACCCACTTCTCAGTCAGGTGATCGTAGGAAGTTCTTGACAGTTATGAAAAGGTCTTCAGACTTTGCGACTGCTTCATGTCACGTTATCGCTAGATCAAGCCAGAGTTAACAGTTAAGTCAAGAAGTTAGTCGCATGATCTCAGAATGGAATGGCGGTTAAAAGGTTTTAGTCCTGACTTCGTGACTGACCATTTACGGTTTGCACTAATTCTCAGTTGGGTGATCGCGGCAGACTCTTCACAGTCACGAAAATGTTCCCAAACTTGGCGACTACTTCATGTCGCACTGTCGCTAGATCAATCCATGCTAACGGTTAAGCCATGCCTTCAGTCGCATAGTCTCAGAATGGGATAGCGGTTAAGGGATTCTAGCTCAGACTACGTGACTAACCGTCTGTGGTTTATGGTAAAGTGCAGTCGGGATGTCGCCAAGACAGAATGATGACTCAGTTCTCCAATGACGCAGTGAATGAACCAATGACTGTGTGAAATGTGTCAAAAGGCGGGTGGATATTGAAAGATTGTCAGGTGGTCGCCAGACGGAGAAAGTGGATTCAGCGACTTCGAGACTAAGGTATGTTGCCTTCAGTCGCAGAGTCTGAGAAAGATTTAAGGGTACGCAGAAACATCAAGCGATTAAACGATGGTCGTTGGATAAAAGGTTCAGAGGATCTGACGGTAGTCGCGAAGTCTGAAGAAGGAAAGTGCCCTAAGAAAAAGTCCTCCCGACTTGGAAATTAAGGTCTGTCACGAAGTCGTCAGAAGTGAAAAAGGGTGCTTATGACCTGTTAAGATAAGATTGAACATTAAGGACTTTTATTCCCCGACTTGGCGACTAAGCATTGTCGCATAGTCTCAAAACAGAAGCTAAGCATTTGGCGACAAGGAGATAACCGTGATGGTTAAGGGTAATGGCTAGTTGCAAGGTCTCCGAATGGACGATGAGTTAAGGTTAACTGTGCGCGACTTTGATTTCAGTTGTGTCGCGTGATCGCCAGATTGTAACTCAGGTCAGCCAAAGGTTAAGAATGCACATTGTCGCCCAGTCTTCAAATGGAACTATGGTTAGGGACAGAGGCCCATGACACAGAGACTTAATGCAGTCGCTAAGTCACTAGTTCATAGAGCAAGGATGAAGAGTTTTAGATTTCATGGTGACTGTTCGAGCTCTCAGATTTGAAAAGCCTTTTTCTTTGCATTCTGTCTCTTTGTATTCAAAAAAGAGGAAAGATCATTGATTCTTAGAAGCCTGAATGTATTGTAAAGGATATAAATTCTAAAAATAATTCAGTAATGAAGGTCGGAAAACTGGATAATAAAGCAGCAGTAATTCCATTTATAGTGCTTGGTTTTCTAGTTTTGTTCTTCCACTGTAGGTTCATTTGCATGTGGATAGTGTGAACAGTTATGCATAAACTGTAATGACAGATTGGATTCCATTTCAACTTTGTAATTGTAGTCAAGTGATTCTATTTACTTGTGGTGTACATCTCTTCTGCTATTCATTTTAGTTAGATAGTTGCATGCTGAATAAAAAGTACAGTTGTGTGTAGAGCTGTAATGTATGCGTGGATTCTATTTCATGATAGAAGTTGCAGTTAAAACAATTATATTTGTCTTCTATGCATGATTCTGCTCCTGTTCTCTTGGCTAGATTTTGCATGGTTAAAGTAGGTAGGTTTAGGTTAGAAGATAGTTTTATGATAATCTATGATCAACATTCCATTGAGGATTATA
>MU224035.1:2133584-2145928 GCA_018584345.1 Thuja plicata
ATATATACATACATATATATATACATATATATATATACATACATATATATATACATATATATATACATATATATATATATACATATACATATATACATATACATATATATATACATATACATATATATATATATATATAAGTCTATACAATACACACTGGCAACATATTACTCTTGGCATCCCTTGTTCGCCTATTATTACATCTTGAGAAAGACAATACAACCATGCAAATTTTGAGTGTTATAAAGTAAATGTGTAAAATGAATCCATGCCTTTTTATTTGATAACTCACATTTGGTTCTTTTTCTAAAAATTCCAAAATATGTTGGCTATTGATCTGTTAGCATTGTTCCAGGTGTCAGAATGTGTTCTTTCACCTAATGAAATTGAGAGCTAGGTTACCAATTTCATGTTGATATGTGGTTGTTAGCTTGGTCTAAATATAAATAAGTTAATATTTGACTACAGCTGTAATACTAAAGATATGCTTTATGTAAAACTCATCACCTAGAAATTGTTATGCTGCAGATCCCCCTTGTTGTGAGTCACTTCAGTTCCATGGTCAACCTATAGAAGGAGAATGCCTTAGCTTTTCAGTAGTTTATAAAGGAGGGTAAGAATCACTTATCATAAAATATGCTATGAATCTATTTGCATGGTAATCTGTCACATCCTAAATATATTTTCTATGGATTATATCTAAACTTGTAAATGTGATACTACTTTTTATTGTAGGGAGAAAGGAGATTGTATTCATGAGTGGGTTCAATAAAATAGTAATGGAGGCTTAGACAAACTAAGCAATGATTGTGAGCCACTTTTAGTAAGATTTGAATTTTCTTTAAATAAACATTTAATGGGTATGATCACAATTAATATTTGTAATAATTACTAGTTGAGATATCCATGTACATTGAAAATTTCCCCCAAAGGGAAGAAGCCTCTCTAACAAAACATAGAATAGCTTTGACCCCTCTCCCTCCAAATGGAGAGAGAAAGGGCCTCGAGAGTAAGGAAAGACCAGGTATGCCCCCCACAAGATGAAGCCTCCCACACCCCCAACAAAGTTAA
Organism: Thuja plicata; assembly: GCA_018584345.1. Classification (NCBI taxonomy): domain Eukaryota; kingdom Viridiplantae; phylum Streptophyta; class Pinopsida; order Cupressales; family Cupressaceae; genus Thuja; species Thuja plicata. The sequence continues at coordinate 2,134,656 of MU224035.1, forward strand.
CAAATAAGAATACTTTCTTTACGAGAAGGTTTTGGTAAAAATATTGGCAACTTGCTTGGATGTTGGGCAATAGTAGACTGATGACTTGTCCATGAATGAGATCCCGAATGTAATGTATCTGGATTTCAATATGCTTGGTCCTTTGATGATGGATTGGGATACATAATATTTGAGTAGCACATTGATTGTCTCAAAATATAATTGATGGTTGTTTAGATTGAATACCAAACTCAATGAGAAAATTCTAAAACCAAATAGCCTCATTTTTGGTACTCGGCTTCAATAGAAGATGGACCAGTAAAAAATTGCTTCTTGCTCTCTAACAAACAAGTCTTGAACCAAGTGAGAAGCTATAAGTTGAATTAGACTTGTGATCTAGAGAATTACTTACACAATCTGAATTTGTGTAGTCCACCAAGTTAAAATCAATGCTTGTTGTGTAGTGAATCCCAAAATTTTGAGTACCTTGATTGTAGTAGAGAATTTCTTGGCTACTTTCTAGTACAACCCATGGGGCCCACACATGAATTGAGAGACCATGCCCAAAACATCTGAAATTTCAATTCTTGTGATTCAAATATATGGGATCCCCAACAAGTTGTTGCCTGCAAAGTACCAACAACAATAGTTGTTGATCTGATTTCTTTCTCTAATGTCGGTACTTTGTAGCAACAACTTGTTGGGGATCTCATCTATTTGACTCACAGGAATTGAAATTTCAGATCTTGTGGGCATGGTCTCTCAATTCATGTGTGGGCCCCATGGGTTAAACTAGAAAGTAGCCAAGCAATTCTCTACTACAATCAAAGTACTCAAATTTTTGGGATTCACTACACAACGAGCATTGATTTCAACTCAGTGGACTACACAAATTTAGATTGTGTAAGTAATTCTCTGGATCACAAGTCTACTTCAACTTATAGCTTCTCACTTGGCTCAAGACTTGTTTGTTAGAGAGAAAGAAGCAATTTTTTACTGGTCCATCTTCTATTGAAGCTGAGTACCAAAACTAAGGCTATTTGGTTTCAGAATTTTTTTTTTTTTAAATTCAATATTGGTCAAAATTTTGACATCCCTTTGATCGAAACATCAACTTAGGTCGGTTTATGTTTCGACCATTCTGTGTCAAAATTTTGCATCGTGGGTTTGGCATTGTGGTCGGATGGGTCAAAAATTTTGACCAAACTTGATCGAAACATTAAATTTTGCCTGTTTATGTTTCAACCATTGCATGTCGAATATATGCGTCAATTTTGGTCAAACTTTTGACATCTGTTGGTCAAAATATAAACTTATGCTGGTTTACATTTTAACCATTCTATGTCAAAATTTGCATTGTGGGTTTGGTATCCTGGTCGGATGGGTCAAACATTTCAACCAAACTTGGTCGAAACATTAACTTAGGCCGGTTTAATGTTTCGACCATTGTGTGTCGAAAATATGCATCGTGGGTTTGACATCCTCGTCAGATAAGTCAAACATTCCGACGAACGTTGGTCAAAGTTTTGACAAATAATATGAACATTTCAAGATTCCAATTTCAACCAAGTTTGCATATCAATTTCAACGTTAACAAGGATGTATCAATCTTTCAACCAAAAAAATACCGACAAAGCAATTTGTGGGTCTTTCAACCAATCTGGGTAAATAATTTGACCATTTTTTGTCAAAAATAGGAGCCAATTCTACTAGTGGCTAATTACCTTGCAGCTAAAAAAATGCCAACATATTTTTATTATAAGGATAGGAGACTGCTTGTTGCGAAAAGCTATAATTACTCCTGGATTGATAACATAATATTTTACACTGGACCTGAACAAGTAATGCGAAGATGTGTGTGAGAAGATCAGACATATGACATTCTCCATGCATGTCATAATGAGTTCTGTGGGGGACACTTTTCAGAAAAAAGGACAGCCCAAAATATTTTAACAACTAGATATTACTGGCCTACACTTCACAAGGATGCAGCCAGCTACACAAGGAAGTGTGACAAATGTTAGAGAATGGACCGACCAACCAGATCAGATGAAATTCCTCTTTAATCCACAGGTGGTGGTAATTCCATTTGATAAATGGGGCATGGACTTCATTAGCCCAATAGACCCTCCATCCAATGGGAAGTCTTACATCCTGGTGTGCACTGATGATCTGACCAAGTGGGTCAAAGTAAAATCCATGAAACATGCCCAGGATCATAAGGTTGCAGAATATTTGTATGATGAAATTTTCACCAGGTATGGAGTACCAAGGGAACTTGTAACTAACCAAGGTGCCCAATTCACTTCCAATCTGATAATAGAGCTCATGAAAGAATATAATATCAGACATCAAAAGTCAAGCCCCTATCACCCTCAGGCCAATGGACAGCCTGAAGTTACAAATCAAGAAATTGAAGCCATCATAACAAAAATAGTTCATCTGCATCACCGGGACTAGAGCAGAAAACTATCAGAAGTTGTCTGGGTGTATAGAACAACCTAGAAAACCACCATAGGGTTCACTCCATTTGAGCTATTATATGGAAAAGTAGCCATGTTACCCATTGAATTTGAACACAAAACTTTGCAGACAGCATTGGAGTTAAATATTGATCTTCTTGTAGCATAGAAAGAGTGATTGCTGCATCTAAATTCCTTGGATGAAATGCACAAATATTCCCTAGACCGCACTAAAATAGTCCATAAATAGAGGAAAAAGTGGCACAACTCACATATTAAGAACAAGTTGTTTCGAGTTGGCGATTGGGCATTACTATATAATTCTAGATTCAAGGAAATACTAGGCAAGATACATACAAGATGGTTGGGGCCATATGAAATAAACCATCTCTTCACCAATGGAGCCATCCAGTTGACCATAATTGACCAAGTACATTTTAATCTATTAGTCAATGGACATCGGCTAAAGTTGTATCACCAACTTCAAACAAAAGAAGACTTCTTGCAGCAATTCCGACAACAAATTTCAAAAGAGCAACATGTAACACTTCCTGCAGCAAAGGGTACAAACCTTCTTCCTACAGCTCTTCAATAGAAATCCATTGAGCATGCCCATAATAAAAACATCATGTTTACATGATGTTCATTCCTCCATTCACTTTCTACTTCTTCTTTCCAACTCATCTCATCTCTTTATCTTCCACCCACCCACCTTCCCCATCATCACACTTTTCATTTCTTTTCTTTCTATAAGAGCCGTGTACGCTGAGGAAAGCTACCGCCACTTTCATTCCACTCTTGCCACCTTTTTTTCTAGAACATGCATTGATCAAATGATAGGTACAAGCTTTTCAATTTTTTTTCCATTTTTAGCGCATAGATTTTGATGATTATATCTAGTATTGCAATAAATGTATCATTATGACATTAATCCAGTTCCATTCCTCGTGCCAAGTATGCCAAGTGTGGACACTTGTCAATGTTTCATAGGGGGGAGGGAAGTGTATTAATTCCTAAATTGTCATTTCTATTTACTCCTAAAATATTTAACGTCACCTCAAATATGTACTTCGCCTTTGTCTCATTAAAGTTCCATTACTATATCACACAACTGTCGTACCTTTATTCCCAAATCCTCCATGATTGTCAGACTTTATGTGACTTATAATTAAATTATGTGGAAACCCACAGTAAGAGATATAATTTCTCTTGTTAAAATACATCACCATTGTTCATGCTAATAATAATAGAGGAATTCAGAAGGAAGCCCGTAGTATTTGTTAAAAAAAAAGGAATAAGGCATTTATCTACTACAAAGCAGACAAATTGAAAATTGGCAAGCACAAATGGGAGGCCAGTTGCAGAGACATGAGCCAGTAGTACATGGTGTGTTACTCTAAGATGTTGAAGCGGTAAGAAGGTTTAATTCATGTGGCTAGCTAGGATATTTCTTAAAGTTAATAGAGTTTGATGAAGACTCAGCAGTTGAATTTGCAAGCACATTTGAAGAAGGGCAAGCAACTATATGGGGATTGATGGTGGTTACCACAGAAGAGAAAATAGAAGAAGTTATCAGGTTACCAATGGTTGAAGAGCATTACCCCAATGTGCACGATGCTAGATCAGCTAGGGCCCAGTTTACCCTACCAGGCGACCCTCCTCTAGAGATTACCAAACAAGGATGCAAAAGAATGTCTATCCCTTCGTCGTATAATGTGTTGGCTATACATATCATCAAATATTTTACATGTGAAGGGATATTTTCCAATTTGCATGCACATAATTTTAAATTAATAAGTTATGTAAGGCATAATTTCCCAATGAATGTCCCTAATTTCTTGTACAATATGCTATGTATCAGTGCTAAGGAGACCCAAAAAGGAAATGTAGATTTTTTCACCCACCATGCCCTAATTAAATTGTTAATAGAAAGTCTCTTAGGGATGCCTCTTCCATGGCATGGTTAGAATTTGTTTATCATAAAACCCTACAACCACAGGTTAACCCTAATGTGCAATCTGGTCATGATAATGCAATACCAACTGACCCAGTCGTTGAACAAGATACCCAGGGGTAGAAACTCAAAATCTTCAAAAAAGTATGCCTTTACCTGCTCATGAGAGTAATGTACCTACTTCTACCTAAACCAAAGGAAAATGGAAATTGGATGGAGAAACTTCCATTCCTGCAGCCAAACCACAAACCCCTACTGCCTCAAAAGGGAAGAAAAGGAAGTCAGTACCTATAGCAGCTACTCTTGCAGCAAAGAAACCAATGAAGGTTATTAAGAAAAAGGCTGTAGAAATTAAAGAAACCCCTATGCAAAGGAGCCCTAGAATGAGAGGACAGCTCCCTAGAGTATCCTCAGAAATCCAACCTACTTCTCCTTTCAAATCTAATGAATAACCCAATGTACAAATTATTCTGGATGCTTCCCCAAATTAGTCTGTAATTCCAAAATTTCCTCCAAATCCAACAGATACTCATGAAGCCAAACCTAATGTCTACCAAAATAGTCCCCAAGAAATCCATCAGGACATTCCAGATAGTATTGAGGAGAGTGCCTCAGTAACCCATCAATCGGCCCACTCAAAAACTGCCATATTTCCATTTAAAATAACTTGGTTAACAAGTTTCTTAGAGCAGTCATGGAAGGAACAGAGGAGGCAAAGTAACTAGGCAGAAGATTGTGGCCCAATCACCTTGTAGACACTTCTCTTTGGATTACATAATAAGTATGTTTTAACAACAACTTTATGGGGAGAAGAGAAAAAGAAACTGAAGAAAGTAATAATAGAGCAAGGGGAGGAGATTGCAAAATTGAAAGAGAAATTGGAAAAATAGAAACAAAAGATGGATCATGCCCTTAAGTTGGCTTATCAAATAATTGCATGTAGGCCTCCCCTAGGGTCTATACCATATTTTTGAAAGAACAGTTCCTCTTGTTCCAACTAATGATGACCATTAAAGATATAGACTTTGAGTTCAAGTCAGCCCAAGAATTTTATGGCCGATACCAAATCCTTCCCTCATGGAAGAAAAATTTACTTTGTGAGCTGTACATACATAACTTCATTATCCAAGCTGAGATTGAGTGGAACCCTCTACTTTACATACGGGATATACTCCTAAGGGCATTAATGTCTTAGATGCACAATGAAGCCAACTATGACAAACAACTAAAAAATTACAAAGAACAAGAGAAAATAGAGCCATTTCCATTAAGGGTAGAGAGCAGTAAGACAAGATATACTCCTCAGAGATTGGCTCAATTTGACTTATGGAAAAATTAAGGAGGAAATAAGGGATAAAATTTTTGGGATTCGAACAGATGTCTATGCAGAGTATGACAGTTTGTCTTACTTCATCTTTCAGAGAGCCCTGGCTGGTGCCAGAAGTAGATGGGGTAGGTTATCTGAGGCATTGACAAAATCAGAACCACACAATCCTATCAACCTCCAAAAAGCTATTCAAAGAGCACCAAAATATATGTAGCTGGGAAGGAAAATTAGACAGGAACTTTGATGTCCACTCACCATGTAGTCACCAATGCTCCTTTGGCCCCTGTATGACATCAATACTGACAGACTTGACCGACTGCAGGAGGATCATGGAGTGGATGTCTGGGAGAAAACAAGGGGGTTCTATTACACCTTCAAAAGCCAAAGGAGAGGGAGAACAAAGGTTGGATATTTCAGAGTAACTACTAGAAGATGTAATGCTTGAGGACAAGCATTCAACTTGCCAAGGGGTAGATGATGAGACCGTTTCACTGTCTCTATTATATTAATCTTTATACTCTATTTTTAAGTATTATCAGAACATTTGTGAACATATAATCAATTGAACTTATGTCAAAAGTATAAATAGAACCATTAAACTCATGGGTAGAATAGAGACAGTGAAACGGTCTCATCATCTACCCCTTGGCAAGCTAAATATGAAGAGCGTGTTCTAATATCTGGGTCAATTTGATTAAGCTACTTGTATGAATATCTTTGCATGATAACTAACCTGCCAAGAAGTAGGAGCCGCTTGGGAGTGGTCGACAACATTCAAAAAGGATGTTAAAGACCAGCTGTGAATGGATAACCATCATGGCATCAGAAGACATGGCTACTGCAAATAAGGAGCCACTGTTTCAGAAATGCATGAATGTAGCGCTGCTATATTCCCTCTACATTCCCAACATGTTGACTTGGTTTCCCAGACCTCATTGCATATGTCATGGGCTATTGCGTTTCCTATTTTTTCTCTCTGGCATGGTTTCAATTAGATGGTTCCTTTTCTGTTTTAGAATAAAGAAATCAATAATCTATTTATAGGGAGGAAACTATTAGTTTGTAGTTAGAATAAGTTTTGGAATACATTGTTTTGTTGTATCTTGTGCAGCGAGTTCATTTCTAGTTTTATGTATCATTCTCATGTAATCAGTTCTTGAAATATAATGAAGTGACTTTTGGTTTATCTTCTGTACCAATAGACTAGCAAAAGCCAACCAAGGGAGCCCACTTGGGAGGTGGATTATAGTAGAGTATAATAGATTTACTTTCTGCATTTCCAGTATTCTAGATAGAAGATTACACTTTCTTCCTACAGCATTGTACTTTGTGAATGTTCCTACAGCACCTACAAGGATAGTTATAGTGGATTCTCTAGGTTGAAAGAATAGGATTAAGTAGAGTTTGCAATTTGTAGCTTCATTTCAGAAAGGAGTAGGTGTGTTTCCTTTCCTGCAGCTCTAGTATAGATTATGTTTATGTATTTTACTTTCCTGTAGCATAGGTAGAATGACTCTTTAAGGGACTTAGTGCACATACTATGTCGTACCATTTCAAGTATACGTCCCTGGGTTGACAAACTAAATTCACCTCATGGTGGGAGAAGTGATCGTTAGATTGAATAAACTATTCCTAAGAGAGGCTTTGGGCAAGATTACTAAGCACCTATTGTGAGGCGGTTCAACATTCATAAATTTTTTGGGTGGTTTATCAAAAACCATCTACCAATGATCCCAGAAGTTGTCTTGATGACATATAACTGATTGAATGTTTGAAGATGTTAAGTTCATCACTGAAATGTAGAAAGATAATGCAAAACATTAAATAAGTTAATGGATTGTACTGTCATTGATGTCAAATTTATATAATCTGATCGGTTATATTTAAATTGTCAAAGACTTCAAAGAATTAGAGAGATAAAGATTATGCTTTCAATAATCCATAAAATATCAGCATTTACTATGTGACTACAAAAACTGATGGTTAGTGGAAACCAACAGACAGAGAAACCTGAGAGAAAAGTCACAGTGATACCTGAGCAAGAAAATTGACAAGCATTACTGACTAACAGAATCACAAGCATAACTGACGGCCAAAATTATAGTGTTATCTGACGGAAAAACAACCTCAACAGAGAAGCCCAAGGTGAACTGAAGTGTTGACCGAGGCTATCAAAGAGTTAAAACATCGAAAGGAACTAAACTTCATAAATGAAAAAAATACTTAGCTAGCAGAGCTTAAAATAGACTTAACTGGTTGTTGACATTGTTTTAAAATTGTTTTATCCACTTGTCAAGAAGAAATCACGCCAAGAACAAGAAAATCAAGAAGTGAGAAATGGTGATATCATGTCTATAAAGAGATAATCTAATTCATAATGAATTAGGGGAGTGAATATAAAAAGAGGATTTTGAAGAGAAACTGATCAAGAACAACTTCATACAATCCTTATCAATCAAGATGAGGAAAGAGCTATGTTAGGATTGGATTATACTGAGAGGGGGGTGAACCAGTATAATAGCACTTTATTAAATCCTTAAAAAAATTAAATATTAATCATACACTTGCAGTAAAGTAAAGAACATAAGAAAATGACACAGTACTCATAACAACACATTTTTTTTTGAGGAAACCGTGGCCAAGGGAAAACCTCGGTGGGGATGGTACCCACAAGCATGCACTAAAGTATAATTTCCCTTTAAGGAGACCTAGCCCTGTTAGGAGCTAAATATTACATAGTACATTTCCTTATTAGAGGAATAAAAATGCTATTAAAAGTTCACAACACCCTGTTAGGGGCCAACTGAGCTTACAACTCTTACAATATGTTTCAGGTTGCAAAGTGTTCTTAGTCATGAACAAAACAAGCAACATTGGTGCTTAGATAGTTCCTTTATAGTTCTTCAATGATCTCTACCATTCTATGCTCTTCTATTTTCTCAACAACTCATCCAACTATCCAACTTATCTATCCATTCAATCTTTATCAAAAAGATCTTACATATATATCTCACAACTTTACAAAGTTGACTCTTAGTTTGAATATTACAAATATTACTAAGTCAGACTTCAATATTAAATATATTTACTATAGTAAACACTAAATTCATAGCCAGCACTCTTGCATAGTGAATTTGGAGGTTATCAACAACCAAAATACAACTTCGATTGCCTAGATTCCAAGCCATACTCCCTCAATCTTCGCTACTATCAAACTGCTCTATTTCGTTGTTCTGCTGCAGTGTGTCTGACTTCAATTTGGTCTAAATCACTGTAGACTCAACCAAAACCAAATTTATCTTAGGTGGAGGTCATAAATACCCCATATTGTCTTCCTCTAAGATTTCTTTCCCTAAATCATCGATCTCGATCTTCGACACCCAAAACACTTTTGTATCTCTACTTCTACACTTAGTCAATTTCTAAATCACCAAAACTTATCTTTTCTAGAATCGGTCTGAAACCTAGATGTGTTGCCCTAAAAGAGAACCAAAAATTAAATCAAATTTACACAAAATTTATTACTTGCGAACAATCTCTCCCTTTGGCATTGATGGCAATACTTGTGAAAAAAAATGAATAAGTGTTCCAAAAAATATGTCTCCTCTATAATATTTATTTTTCTTTTCTCTTTCCTTTTTCTTCTATATATATATATATATTTTATTCTCTTCTCCCCCTTTGAAAATAATGAAAAAGGTGCATATATAAAAAAAGGTTTTAACTCTTGCTCACCAGTTTCAAAATATCCTGAAAGGAATCTTCCAAGATCTTCACTTCTGCAATCCATGTCTTGAACAAAATTTGGCTAATGTGAATTAATCCATTCAGTGAAAATGATGTGGTCTCAGCTTCTTTCAAGTCTATGGGAAAATATTTATCCAGTGAATCTATCACTTTCTCCAAGTCTGAGAGATGAACCTCAAGTATTGATAACTTAGGAGTGATAAAACTTTTCAGTAAATTGAATCTTGTTAATGATCTCCCTTTCTCATTATCCAATACACTGAGTTTAGCCAAAATCCTTGTGACTTCTTTGTCTAGATTTGTTGTGGATTGTGAAGATGTTTCACAACCATCCATCATACTATTAAGAGTTTCCCTCTCTTTGGCAATAATGTCTTCTACATTCTAAATATGCCTTATTGGATTCATGCAATAACTGAACAATTTTCTCCCCTTTCCAATGTAGCTTCTTGCATTTGTTAAACAAATCTTCACAATTCCTAAATACCATGTTATAGATTTACAGACTGTTGTTATATTTTTCTCTGTCTTTTCTTCTGCTATCTTCAGTAGGTTCTCATAGTGTCCATCAAATTCATCAAGTGTGATTCTCAGATTCTCAATGTCATCTTTATTATGGAAAATAATAGGTGTTGGGAGAAATTTGTTTACAGTATCAATTTCTCTTGTAATGAATTTTTCCTTCTTGTCTCCTTTATGTTCTGATCTCTGCTTTGCTTTGTTTAAGGCAGTAAATGACAATTTTACTAGCTCTACTTCATCCATGCTGTCAACATTTACATCACTACATTCCAACAATGAAATGGATTATGTGTTTACCTCTTTCTTTTCATCCTCTTTCTGATCTGTCTTCTTTTCTTCTACCTTCTTCTGTTCCTCTTCCATCTTCTATTATGCATCATCTACCATAGAAGTATCCATATTCCCTGAAAAAGGGTCCTTCTCATCTTGAGATGTGTCAAGAGTTATTGCTACACCAGAAACATATAAATTTGGTGATGGATCTTCTTTTCTCTTCTCAGTAGATGTCTTTGTTGCCTTATTTCTCTCACCCATTCCCAATTGTATGGGTGATGCAGTCTTAGGAGGTGAGGGTTTTCTAGAAGTAGTACTCATCAGTATCTTCTCTAGTGCCTTCTAAGTTTCCTTAGTTACTTCATCATATTTCCTCACCATGATTTTCAGTAATCTCACCTTGGTCCTTAGTAGAGGTTTTAGTTCCTTATATATTCTGTCCCTTTCTTGGACTGATATCACAGGCAGCATGTTATCTATTTCTTGGTTTCTGATTGTATCATCTTCAATTTGTGCAACATGTTTTCTTATCTCCAATCGCCCATATAGGTCTTTGGGTATGCTTCCTTCAATCTCTAACAGTGTCTTCTTGAAAGTAAGTAGGTGCTCTATCACAATGTCCTCAATTTTAAGTTTGTATGCCTCTTCATACCTGTTATAGTATTTATCAATTACAACCAATTTTCCTTGCTCTAATGCTCTCTTCTCCAGCATCTTCATGTCAGGTTTCCAAATGTGTTTTTATGTTTTCTTCTCTTCTCCTGTTGTGCACTTCCCTTTAGGTGATGTTTGCATGCTTGATCTTGTTACTCTAGAAGTGACATTTTCAGCTTGTGTTGTTACCTGTTAAGGAGGAGGTGGACTATCTACCATAATTACTTCAGGAGTGGGAGGGGCTGAAGTACTTCCACTTGCTAGTCCAAGTGATCTCTCTGCCATCTTCTTTTTGACTTCTTTAAGTTCCTCTTCTGTCAATCCTGCTTTAACTCCGCAATCATGTACAATATTT
>MU224035.1:2173109-2183748 GCA_018584345.1 Thuja plicata
AGTTAGAAGGCAATAGATCGATTTTAGCAGGTTTACTATGTTTTCCATATTTTTCACTAACCCCATGTTGCTAATATAATGATCTATTGATTGTTTGTGTATGTTCCGACAGGTACCCATTTACACATGAACACGATTCACTTATCATGTGTATATTTTTCTACTTTCAAGAATACTTTCCTTCAGTAGGAAAAGTGAAATAGGATACTACAAAGCCAGTCACACTACAAATTAGTGAGCTTATTAAGTCACTAGGAGATAATTTTGGTTCAGTTATGACTGCATACTTCCTTGAGTTCAAGGAAAAGATGATGGAAAGAGTGAGGATCCATGTGCAACTAATTGAAAAACATAGGGATGAGATATGTTTTATGGTGGATACAGATTTCACACACATAAAACCTATTGTACCAAGAACATCTTGGTTAGCCCCTCTTGATAATGAAATCAACATAGATCAAGCAACCAATGCTATTGATGCATTGATAAATGAGCCAATTGTTAGCAAACAACCAAGGTTTGCACTTATGAAGAGGTTAGGTCAAAGATAAAAAGAGGCCTAGAAATCAAAAAGACTGTCAACAAGAAGAATAAGATGGTTAAGAATCTTAAAATGATTCTATCGGTTAATGAGGAGGAACAAGAACACACAGAGGAAACTGATGAATAGGGTACCATCAGTGAAGGGAAAGATGAGAAAAAATCATATCCTGAGGCAACTAAGTCTGATACACCTCCACCTCCTACAAAGAAACAGAGGACAAGGAGTCAAACTGCTAAGACCGATACCACACCTCTTAAGAAAGGTCAAGTAAGGACCTATAAGAGAAAGCAGCCAACAAAGAAAACAAAGTAGAAAACAGAGAAACAAACACCCACTAAGAGGAGGAAAATAATGGTCAGGACTAAAGCTGACATTGAGGATTATAAAGAGGATGAGCCTGATGTAGTAAAGAAAAATTATAGAAATCAAACAATTGATGAGGCTGCTGAATCTATTGCTAGATATGGCACCATGTATGATAATAAAATCAGAAAATGGGATACACTTAAACCAGAGGACCAAAATAAGATACAAGATGCAATAATCAGGTCAATGGTAAAATTCAAATATGTACCAGCTAAATTTATCAACCAAATACCCAAAGAGCTAGGTAACAAAATATCTCAACAATGGTCATATGCTCTACAAACTAAAAGAGAAGCAAGGGAGAGGGTACTTGTCAAACTTATGCCTCCTGAATCAAAGATGGAAGAGATAAAGGAAATAATGAAGAAGCACTCAAGAAAATTTGTAGCTAAAATTAGAGCTTACAAATTGCTAGAAGACAGGTTTAAAGAACTGGATAGTATGACCAAGACCAAATGGAGACAACTCCTAGATCTTCCTGCAGAGTCAACAAGTCATGAGAATCAATTATTTCTCACCAACACACCTCATAGAGAGGAGGAGAAAGATAAAACAAGTCCTAACAATGTTGAAGATATGGAGCCAATATATTTGGACAAAGTCATGGATGATCTTGACATTCAAGACATCACCAATTATGACTCTGATAAAGATCCGCAGAAGAAAGATGATGCAATATTCATATCACTTAAGGACTAGAGAAATCAACAAGAATTGAAAATATTAGAGGATAAAGAAATTAATGTTGTTGATGACACATGGAAAGACACTTCAGTCATTGAAATCATAGAACTAGACCCTGCATATCAGATACAAAAAGATGAAGATGTCACTGCTAAACAAGCTCAAACTGATGAGAAGAACACACTTCTAGATACAACACAGGTGAGCACTCAAGATAATACGCCAGTGCTAATAAAGGAAATAAATATACTAGAAGGTAATGAAGTATCTACTACAGAAGATACAAGCACAACCGAGGACAAGGGTGATGCAGAGGTAAAGGACACAACCAATGCAATAAAGGATACAACTGCAGAACAAGCTGCAAATGATGATCAGAAAGATAAATCTACTGATCTGAATAAGGAAGAGGATAAAAAATTAGTAGAGGACAAGCCAAAATAAAAAAGTGAAGAGGTAAAGATAGATGTCTAGGAGAAGAAATTAGAAGAAAAATATGCAGAGACACCTAAGGTTGATGGAGAGACATCTTCACAAAAATGACAGGTGCACCCCAAGTAGAAAACATAGGAAGCATCTTCAACAAAGCCTTCATCGAGCACATCAAAAAAGACAATTGAACTAGAAATGGTAGTTCATACATTTGCATCCACACAAATCTCAAAGAAGAAGAAGAGAAAGCATAAGAATCCAGTCAGTCTGGATGAAATCATTGAGATTCCAATTTGTGATCCCAGGACATTGGATCCAACTGAATTGACAAAGTATGCAAGACTTTGTGAGAGGAAAGAAATGCAAGACAAGTTGAGAAAAGCCACAAAAGAGGCAAAGGTACTTAAAGTAGCATGAGGAATACTTCAACAAATAGTACATGATGTAGACGTTGATCAAACAGCCCCAATGTTTGATTAGTTAGTGGTTCTCATAGATGCAATCACATCTCAGAACATAGATGTTGAGAAGGTAATAGAAGAAAGACTTGAATAGAAGTATGAGTTCATGCTAGCAGAAAAGATAAGCCAAGAAGTGGCATTGCAAAAGGTAAAGCTTTCTGAATTGGTTAGCACAATAGATCTAATAATCTCAAAAGCTATAACCTTAAAATAGAAATTATGCATGCTTGATCAACTCACTAAGGATTATACCGACAAGATAGCACAAATAGATGTTGGTCTTCAGACAAGTGCACAAAGTCTCACGAATAGTAAAGAGGCAATAAAATTGCACAATGAGCAGCTCAAGCAAACTCACAAATTGAGACAAGACATTTAGATTACAGAGACAAAGTACAAAGATGAGGTAAATGAGCTTCAAGCTCAACTCTTACCGACACTTTCACTACTACATAAACATATGACAAAGGCAAAAGCACTAATTGCCACCCCAGAAATGTTTGTCCTTGACAACATTTATGAAATGCATGCACGGCTAGAGCTAGAGAACATGGCACTAGAACTACTGAAAGAAAAATGGGAGAAATTGCTCGAAGATATCAAGACAACCCATTCACATATTCTTGACACATTGTAAGTTACACATTTTTGGCATCTTATAAGTTGTACATTTTTGTCATGAGTATCAAATAAAGGGGGAAATGATATGTACACAGTTCAATTAGTATAAAGGGGGAAATGATGTGTATAGTCAAACATTTGAAAGAGAAAAGAATAGGGAATGTATAGTACAAAGGCAAGTATACATGTACATATACTTATACTATACTAATGCATATAGTTAGGGGGAGTCATATAATGACAAGGATATATAAATGGTGTACATACTAAACACTTTGGTATTATGCACATATCATTTTTTGATACTAATGTCAAAGAGGGAGATTGAAGGCATTATATTTTTCCATTAGTATATACAAGGAAAAACATGATCTGTACCATCGGTTTACACTACACTGACAGACAGGGCACAACACTACCCGACGCCAAGGTTACCTGATACTGCCAAGTACAAAGCATTCTGACAACACTATTCAGTGTTACCCAATGACAAAAAGGATAAAGGAACCCTACAAGTAACAATAGTGAAACCTGACAAAACAACAAAGAGAGGAACCCAACAAATGAAGGGAACCCAACAATCAGTTCAACAAAGGAACACCGACAGACTTTTAGTTCAACCCGATGACCAAGAACCGATAGTCAATTACATCCCGCAAAAAGTGGATCTGACTTTCCACGTCAGATAAAACACTGAAGTTGTATATTTAGCTTCTTGATTTGTTTTAAATTGATTATGTGTGGAGGAAGCAATGTAATTATTATTTTTTTTATCATTTTAACTAATTTAAAACATGCAAACTAAAATTGTAAGGTCAAGTTGTAAACCTTGGATCTAGTGTTACTTGGTAATGCCTAATTCTAGAATAGGTCAAATAATTGTATAAATAGATGCTCAATCTATTGTGAACATGTTGTTCGATGATGATTTTAGCTACTAAGAGCATCTAAGGACTAGACAAGAGATTTCATGTAGAAGGACAGAGAAGAATCAATTCAGTTTCAAGAACAAGAACACAAGCTATCGACGAGCAGGAAAAGGTATTAATCAATCACTATAGGTGATATTTTATATACTGTGAGATTTTATGGATCTATGATCAGAAATTATAGATTGTATACAATCAGGTCAAACATATGTACTCATTCTAACAAGTGTAGTACACTTAAGAAATCCTTTCAAGGAAGGTGGACTTAAAAATCTTATTGTAAATCTCTTAACTGAGTGCACACTTAAATTAGTGTTGCTAAAGCTCTTAATAGAGTAGATCTTAATAGGTCTCTACATTAATACTCCTAACAGGGTAGATCATAAAAAGTGATCAATTGTGAGCCTTTACCAGCTCCCTTCCATTCTACAGATAGTGAAGTTTTGTGGGTACCATCCCCGCCACAGTTTTTACTTCCTAACAGGAGTTTTCTGTGATATCATATCTTTTTTTATGTGTTTATTATTTTCATTAATGTTTCTATGAATGAATGCAAACAATTAAGATTATGAATTAATACTACATGCATAAGAAAGAACAACAGAATTGGTCGATAATACAATAAAGATTGTTTACTAATGATGAAAGGTGAAAAGTGTTAAAGTTTTAGAGGTACTAATTCACCCCTCCCCTCTTATTACTACTTCCCATTAATCCCAACAAGAGAAGCACAACATCATTGAGCAGAAAGAAGTGGAGAAAATGTTTTAAAAAGATACAATGATCATAAAGGTATTATGAGCTTACAATAGATCTGAAAATCAACAAGTCTAAGTTGTAAGTGTGAACAAATCATTTATTGTTTCAGTTTAACCTTTTATTCAGAAATTCTCTTAACCGAGAAAAACTTAACAATCCTTTCTATATTGAAATACATACCAAGGAGTATCAAAAATTTTGATCATGAAGATAGCATGAGATGCCATATACCATTTGACAAACTACACTAGGTTCAGTCATAGAAGGTAGCATAGAGATACCCGATATCAAGTGACAAACTATTCTATTTAAATCCTCTAACAAGGTCACACCTAATAGTGTGTTTATAACCTTTAACAGGGTTGGCTCTTCACCGAGCTCACTTTAGAAGAGTGAAAATTTTGGGTTACCGGTCCCAAGTGGTTTTTCGGTTTCCAGGTTAAAAATCCATGTGTCAATGTGTTTATGAGTCATTACTTTAGTTTTTTGCATTACACATAACTAATTCTGGGTTGATCGGTATACACTAAGCAATTTACTATTTTTTGGTAAATGAAAGAATACTAATCGGTAAACAGTAAGAATAAGGTTTAACAGTGAACTCCGAGCAGTAGTTATTTGTTAATATTGTTTGAAGGCATTCATCTTGTAGGATTGAAGGTAACTAGAGGCTTAATATTATGGTAGTAATTTTTTGGGTTGATTTATTGGAATATTTTTGAGGCCACTAATTCACCCCTCCCCCCCCCTCTCAGTTATTCTAACATGTCTCACATAGCAGCATGCATGTACCATCTCATGGACAACTTTGATTTTTTAGGATCACATGGTTGTCTAGTATGTGGATTCACAAATAGGAAAACTATTTGTTCTTTCATGATTCCAAGGACCTTCACCCTGTCGTAATCCAACCCATCATTAAATTGGGCATGTATAGCATCTCATCATTGAAGTGCAACATTATGTTATGTTGTGAGGGTCTCTATATTCTATAAATTATTGAATACAATGTATTAAACATTAGGGATAATCTAGGGATCCTATTATACACATAGATACCCCTCAATTGATTCAAATTATCAGTTTGAATATCTTCTATAGGTCAAGAATTTGCAACTGGAGTATTTTGTGCTTATGGGTATGCGGAGTGTGGGTATTCGGTGTGTGGGTTTCCAAGCTCAGGATTATCAATGTTATTTATCATACCTAATTAATTTGCAAATTCATAAAATAAACATGTAGTTTAAACAAATGAAAGAACATCAAATTAAAATAACCTATTTCAAACCAAAAAAACAAAAATTCTCACTAAAAAATGTAAATAACTTAGAAAAAATGGATTAAAATACCAAAAAAAAACCATACCTGGATGCTTATGTGACCAGATATTGCTCTCAACTAGATTGGATATTAAAGACGCTCAGATATCATATGTTTTTTTTGTAAAATTTGTGGGTTACAATGATCCATGGGTGTTCCAAATTTGGATTTAATATCCACAGGTATCATATATCCAATACCAAAAGTAGCATTTTTAAAAATATAGCCCCCGTCAACGTTGGGGGTATATATTATAATATATAATAAATATTTTAATATATTCACTACCATACTTTAATAATAATAGAGGAATTATATATATATATATATATAATATTATAATATTATATATTATATATTTCATATATATAATATTATAATATTATATATATAATAGTGTGTGTGTGTGTGTGTGTGTGTGTGTGTGTGTATATATATATATATTTGTGTGTGTGTGTGTGTGTGCATATCAATATCTGATACCTTTGAGCTTAGGTGTTTGCCATGGCCAAGTGTACTAACACCCAACCCTACTAAAAATTCAACATAAATTTTCAAGTTTTTGGGCAGATGAGAAACCTTTGTTTTTTACATCACAACTTTTTGGCCCCTCATGATCCTACACATACCCTAATATTAGTCACAATGTTATGTGAATGTGTTTCTTGTTTGGTGATTTATTTTGTTTTCTTGGTGGAAAATTCCACGTATTGTGTAGGCTAGCATCAAATTTTTGGAATTTATTATACTTGGACTAGTCACCAGAACTTCTCAATCTATCTATTTGTCACATTCATATTGCTTGATTTACTAACTTGAATTGTGCACATTTTTAGAATTTAATGTTGTACTTGATAATTTTTCCATTTGGGTTTTCTCTTTTCAATCATATGGTGACTACTCTAAATGTTTGGCCCTGTTGGCCCTATTTTGTGATTAGTGTGGTTCTATTACATGATTAGTATGGACCTCTGATAATATGTTTAAGAGATAATATCGTAGATAACATACTACATTTATGTTTGTGGCTAACTGAAAGATGTTAATTAGAATGTCTTCTTATTTGTATTATGAGAAATTTTTGTTATACATATGAAAAGAGGTGTAATTTATCAATGAGGTATATGTATATTGACATTATTCAAATTTTTGTTGCATTGAAATGAAAATATTCTTTGCGTATGGATGTAAGTAGATGCATTCTACAATTGATTAGCATGTGTTTACCATGTTAAAGTGAGATTATCGTTGCATTATCTTTATATAAATTGTTAAGAAATGAATACTTGGTCTTTTTTGGACCTCATTTTGAGCATTAGTTAGAATCATGATGTAGTCCGTAAACCTGCAATTCACAAACCTGCATGAAACATTAGTTTAACATATTTTTCAATCCAATTTGAAAGATCTAACTAGTTTAATCAATTTTGAAAATGAAAGCAAATTAAGAGTATCTCATGCATCTCTAGCTTGAAGGACTAAATGAGTTCTCTCAGCTACAAAGCATCCTAAAGTGACAGTCCCTAGAATGAGAACTATGCTAAGAATGATGAAAAAGATGGATCTAAGATGAAAATGTATACAAATTAAGATGAATTTCCCTATTCTCTTGCACAAAATCTATTTAAACATGGATTAATTTTTCATTATGATGATACTACTCAAGAATGATTTAATGCTAAATGCTCAATCTATGCCAATTCAACGTAATTAAATGTGAATTCTTACTCTAAATGTGAATTGGTGAGTTTACACTAAGAAATACCTTCTATTTAGGAATTCCCAAGGGTAGGGGGTGAGTTTGATTACCATGATCAAAGTAGGGTTGAGGTTAAGATTGAGTGATGGGTTTCAAATAGTGGGACAAGATCACAAAATGAGTGGTAAGGATAGAAAAGGCTAAATGAGTGGCTAAGATAGAAAATCCTTAGAGTGATCCATGTGCTCTCAATCCTCTCTTCTCATTGGCTAATTGATTTTTTGTCCCCTTTTTTGAAATTAGGAATTAATTCAAACAATTAATTAAATTAGCCATGTAAGGGAATTAGATGGGTTGGTTTTGATTTAAATTTAATTGAACTATATAACTAATTGATTAAATCAATTACATAGTTTAATTAACCCCTTTTTGGCTTGTATTTAATTAATTAATGGCTTTGTTAATTAATCCATGATGTTGACTTGATTTGACCACTTTGACTTTGGTTGACCAATTTAGGGTGTCTACAAATGCCCCTCTTTGAATCAATGTGTGAAGTGCACTGGTCCAAAGAATACCTAATGTTTGATGTCTGATACTAATTTGATATCTAATTTGATGTGATACTGATGATGATGATGTCAATATGATGACGATATGATGCTGATATAATTTTGATATGATACTAATGTTGTTTCTCTGATAATGTGATACCTCTGTTGTGAAAATTGATCCATTTTGATGCCCTGATGTAAAAAAGAATTTTGACGTCCATTGTCCCCAATTTTAAAAATTTCCCCAATTTTCCAAACTACACACTCTAGTGTCAGTATGTCCCCTCATGATTAAAATCAAAATGATTTTGCAAGCATTGGCACTAAGGAAAATGATTTATTGTGATTGCAAAAATTTGATTAATCTCAGCCATGTCGATTTAAATCCAAACAAAAGATGAAATTTGAAGATGAGAAAATTCCCCAATTCTTGATCTACTTTTGATACCGACTGGATGCCTGAGAGATAATCTGGTCAAGATGATGATGGATATGATATGCCCCCTCGAGAGATTGGTCACATAAAGTGTGATGAGATGGATCTCTCAATAGATTAGAAGAGAAATATTGGATGATGAATATTTCCCTAGCTGTTATGAATTGTGATGATTGATGTTGGATTGATTGATGATGATTGAGAGATTGTTGAATAGATAAGATGATGGGTTGATTGATCTAGAATCTTGATGAGAGTTTTTCATTTACAAGAGATAGACAAAGGTTCCAATTAGGATTTGATCAAAATGAGGTGTGTATAAGATGGAGTCTTAACAGAAAAAGATATATTTATATGATATAGACTCAAAATTGACCTTGATTCCTTGGGTTCTGGGTGAAGGACCTGTAATCCTTGATAGTGAAATTTCCAAAATTGAAGATCAATTTTGTTTCGACAACACTTTAAATGGATGTAATGTGAATGGAACCAAGATGAAGGATTTACTTGTTTAAAAAAAATGGTATATGATTGATTGGCGGATTAGAGAACTAGATAGCTGATAAAATAATAGCTTCTCGGGGGTTGGCACAGGGCCATCTATGAGTGCAGGTACTGGTATAGGTGATGGTATGTTGATGGTTCATCCTACAAAATTAGGAGGAAATCATGCTTAGATCATTTTGATGATATCATAGTTTTGATGATGATCATATGTATCCCCTTTTTTTATGTTACAAATGGGCTCTTGATGTATGTCGATGTGGACATTTGATAGACCTTATGATTATGGACATTTGATAGACCTTACCTCTTCCTTTTGATTTTGATGATTCAACTTGGATGATTGATCCCTACTTTCCTTGAGAAATCACATAATGATTATTAATGCAAGATTTAATCTAATATGAATGCAATATGCGAATGCAACTAAACCGTTGTCCCTTTCTAAAAACTCTCTATTTTTTTGCAATTATCATCATTGAGCTTTTTGGTACATCATTTTGAAATCAGTAGAACCCTCACTGGTTAGATTTGTAAGCCATGATGGTATGAATATTTATTTCATCGAATTCAATGTGACCACTGTCATCATTGAGGTCATGTGAATCAATGAAATTGATACAACCCTCACTGGTGAGATTTCCAAACCATGGGGGTATGAATACCATTTTCATCAGATTCAATGTTGCAAGTGGATCTTGGAAATAAGGTATGAATTACCTAAATGGCCTAGGTATCCTTGTGCATAAACAGGAAAATGTATGATCCCTATTGATATACATGTTGGCAAGTGACATTTTTGGTATGGTATGAGAAACTTATGGGTTGTTATTTATGGAAACACATCTAGTATATTGATCGATTGGAATGAAGTTTAGTTTTGGAGATACAGGCTTCAAAATGACTAAGTACAGAAGAAAAATATAGAGTATAACAATATTCTTTTGGATATCAAAGATCGAGTACGATGTTTTATGACTAGCGAGATTAGAGGAAGATACTATGGAGTATGCATGACATCCACCTAAGATCGATTTGGTTTTGGTGTTGATTACAGAGAGTTAGAAATATTTGAGACATGTAAAGACAATAGAACAACGTAACAGAGCAGTTGGATAGTAGAGATGATTTAAGGAGTATGTCGTGGACTCCTGGTAAGCTAAGTTGGATTATGATTTAGGATAACCTATATTTTGGTTATGTAAGAGCGTCAAATTTGTATTTGCTCTTTACATTATTAATTGTATTTTGTATTGAGATTTGAATATGTAATAATGATTAAGAGAGCCAACTTGATGATGAATAAGATATATATATATATATATATATA
>MU224035.1:2183853-2195729 GCA_018584345.1 Thuja plicata
CATAGGTTTTTTTGGAAATATAGTTAGTTTAGTTGTGTGTGCTTGTGCCTTATGGAATTTTTGGTTGTGATAATCTTAAGTCAAGCTTAAGGTCATGTTGACCATAGCATAGGTCAGATAGGGTGTGTTCAGTTAGAGTCCTAGGACCTTTTAGAAAGTGCAATTAGGGCTAAGAAGTTGTAAAGTCTTCTAATTGGCACATGTGTCATGATGATGTAGTCATGAGGTCAGTAGGGTCTAGGATAGGTTGGAATTATTTTTCAATCCTTAATTAGGTCTTTGGTAAATTTTAGTGAAGTTTTGAAACATGTTTGTATAGTTTGCAAGAAATGGGGAAAAGTTGCATTTTGCAACTCTGCAATTTTGCAATGTTGCTCCAACAACATTTGCAAGTTTGGAAAAACCATCCAAGAGATGCCCTAAGGGTTTGATAACTAATTCACCACCCTATATAAGGGGAACTTTGACCTTGTAGCAAGGTTGGATGACTATTGTACAGACTAAATTTTTGAAATCAAGAAAGCATATGTGACTATGTGTAATTTTGTTGTTTTGCATTACATTGATACTTAAATGGATTAGATTTGGCACTGTAACTCATGCATGATGTAGGGTAGTTGTTATCTAAGTTCTATGTGGCATTAGATAGACATTTTTTTTGGTTTTGATCACTTCTTGTAAATATTGTATGATTTATACTTTCTCGGGTCTAAACTAGACAGTTTGTAAAGAATGGAGTGCTAGCTCATTTTACCACCATACAAATTGTATGACCCTTTGGGAATAGTTACTAGACTCCATGTATGTATATATGGCAGGATTTGGGGCCCTTGAAAGAAAAGGAGCTATTTTTGGAGTCTTGCCCTAGGTGAGCCAGAGGTGAGCCGGCTAGGAAAGACCATAGTGCAGAGCACTTAATTTGTAGAGGTGATTACTTAGAAGAAAATTTCCTTTTGGAGAAGGAAGATATGAGTCTTACCAAGATTTGGTGAAGAGGGAGAGACTCTACCAATCCATTTGTGAAGGTAAAACTTAAAAAATTTTAGAGGAGCTAGGAAAGGCCTAAAAAGCCTTAATTTTTCTCATTTCAGTTAGTGGATTGTACTAAGCTATAGGTCTTCCTTCTTATCTTTTCACCAAAAAATATCACAATCAATCAATCAATCATCTTACATAGTGATGGATACGCTCAAAGCCAGACAGGTCATTCTTATATGAGTCATCTATTAATGAAACCATAAACAATCAAGACAATCAAGCATATCAAGACTATCAAGAGAGTCAAGCCAATCAAGAGAATCAAACTGAATCAAGGAACAATCAAAATGTTGACTAGGTCATTTTTCGGTCAGCTTTCAGTCTATATTTCACATTTATGTTCTTATGTTGTTCCAGGATCCAACAAGTGAGGAGAGTAGCTATGATAGAAAATAAATTATTTTCTTTGATTGTTGTATGTGGAATGTTCACTTCAATTCTAGGGCCATGATGATTTAGGATAAATGCGGCAGGCACTGTCACTTATCTGGAAGTCGCGCAGTTCCACAATCTGAGCTTAATCCCGGGAAAGAATTGGACATTCCTTCTCTGTTATCTGCTTGTTCAAAATCAAGAGTTCATAATGGTATGAAGATGGTCTAAGATCTAGGTACTTTGGAATTCTATATTGGTTTTATGCCTTTCTTTTCAAAATCAAGAGTTCATAGCGGTATCCAGATGGTCTGAGATCTAGGTGCATTAGAATTCTATCTTGGTTTTATCTTTTTCAGATGGTCAACGAGCAAAGTGGTATCGAGATGGTCAATATATGGGTGCTTTTGGATCTCTTTCTTTTCAAAACAGGGAACATAGCTATATCGAGATGGTCAATATCTGGGTACACTAAGTTCTCTTTTTGTTCAATCTCTCTACTTCTTCCAATTATCAAGAGGTCATAGTGGTATACAGATGGTCTGAGATCTGGATGCATTGGACACTCTTCGTAATTTTATAAAAAGATACAATGATGACAAAAATTGGAAACGTGACAGCAAATTGGGTCACTCATCCATTCTATCAATTCATATCTATCAATTGATCCCAGAGAACATTCCAAACTAACTTCCTTCTAACTAACACATGCATTACTCAGATATTTTGTGCATATTAGATTGTATTCATTCCATTTAAGTGCATCAGGAAACAAAAAAAAAATACAAGCATCTGCATACATGGTAAATCATAATCAAATGCATCCATAAGCATCTCATATAAACATGCACCATCCTGCATACACATGTCAGTATCATAGGAATAGTAAATCATCCATCTAAGAGTCTGAATAATAGAATCACATTTCATAAACATTTCATCATTTAAGAACAAAGCATGTAGAACCATACATATAGCAAGTAAATCAAAGCACATCATATAAAATCACTAGCTGCATCTCATATAAATCTCAATATCTATGTACAATGAACGGTCGCAAGTCTGAACACAAGAGATCAACATATATATTAAAGCGTAATTGATGAGAATTAATGACAAGGAGGATAGGGTCACTCATTGGATGTCTTGCACCATCTGGATGATGAAAAGTGTGGACTCGATCTGACACGTGCACGACCCCAGGAATGCTCGCCATAGCTCAAAGAACTTAGAAAAAAGAAGAGAAAACAAGAGACAAACTTACCAAAGGTCTAGAGCTCGAAGAGTGCAAAGTGACAAATGAATGGCCCACCTAGCTATTAAAAAAGGTTTCAAAAAAACCCTATTTCCTCCAAGACCTCAAATTTATCTTCCCAGACCCCGGAAAATTCAACACTCAATATCAGGGGCATAATGAAGCCTTTTCAAGATCAGTCAGATACCCATATTATCAATTTGTAGTTTCAACAAATTAACGCTCATGTCGTGACTTTTCACTCAAATTTGTTGAGGGGGCATAAATACACCTACTATTGCTGAGGCAAGCTGGGGCAGGATCAAAATAGAGAATCTTTGACACACTGCGACAAGCCACATTGCATCAAAGAGGGGAAAATGTAGACACCCTAAAATGGACAGACTTACAACTTGACATTAAAAACACTAATTTTCATCTATTAATTAATGATTTTTTAATCGTTAATTAATCATCTATTTTCTTCTAAATTCATTCCCCAAATCATCTAATCAAATTCCCATAATTAATTAAATAATTAATTTTATTTAATTAATTAACCTTAAATTGATTAATTTCCATTAAGTAATTAATTAAATTCAATTTCCTAAAGTTTAAATTGAAATATTTAAACTTACTAATTAAATTCTTCCAATTAAATTAATTTAATTTCACCCCATAAAGCAATACTAAATAAAAAAGAATTCAATTACCTCACATGTTGAAAACTTTAATTACATAAATGAATTAAATAATCAATTATGTTCAAAGAGATAATCCTTAATCAGATCACATGGGT
Source organism: Thuja plicata (assembly GCA_018584345.1). Taxonomy (NCBI): domain Eukaryota; kingdom Viridiplantae; phylum Streptophyta; class Pinopsida; order Cupressales; family Cupressaceae; genus Thuja; species Thuja plicata. Next base: position 2,187,297 of record MU224035.1, read on the forward strand.
TACTCCACCCATCTCTCCAGTTCACATGGGTAGATCCACCCACCTCTTCAGTTCTAAAAGGTAACTCAAAATTAGCTCTTCAGTTAACCAAACTCTATCTCCTCTCTCCCAGTTGAAGAGGTGGAGTTAACTGATGGCTTCTCCAGTTCCCTTTGATCTCAACCATTCATATTCCTATCTTTAGGATTGATCTCAACCATTCATCTCATTCTCAATTCCTATATAATAAACCCTTCATAACCATTTGAAGGATCCAAGATTTCAAGCTCACATGCACTATTACTCTATCAGATTGGTTCTAGCATTCAATTCATCTTGCAATCACACAGACGCATATTCAATTATCAAATTCTTGACGCTCCCAAGTCATAGACGCTGCCCACACCAATACCGAGCATAAAAAATAGTGTTTCGGAAGGAGTATAGAGAGACAATAGAAGTTTCAAGAAATTGAGTTTGCATTCATTTGTTTTCTCTTATTTTCTTGTACATTTTATTGATTCACAATTTCATTTTTAGTAGTTGTTTCAATTTGATTTCCCCCATTGCAAATCGGTGCTACTAACCCTCTTTGTTGAGTGTTGCATGAATTTGATCCCATTGCGTACAGTTTTATGCTATAGATTGGATAAGAGGGATGTAAGCATGGAAAATAGTTGTTGGATAATGGATAGGAGGATAAACAACATGTATATTGTGGATAGAAATTCTGACAAGATCAACTTTGACACACACTTTGAAGGGTGGTGGAATGATGGAGGAAAAATGGATGGGAAAGCTTGAAATTGTGATGGAGGAAAGATTGTGTATTTTGGAACACAAGGACCCAAAATAGATAGACAAGGTGATGAAGTATCTGAGGTAGTGGATTTTGGGACATGATAACCCAAAATAGATTTGGATGGAAAATGTTTGAAAGGAGGTGGAGCGGAAGCCTTTGGAAGATTTAATGTCAACTTTAATTTTTATTTTGTGTGCAAGTCTTGCAAAAGCGACTTGGGAATCCACATAGTCTTTGACTTTTATTTCCTTTGTGATGCTTTAGAATGTATTTCTTCAATGAGTGATTTAGGAACCCACATTTTCTTGGTGGACCTTTCCGACCTTTTAGATATTTATTTTTGTTTGGTAGACCTTTGTGGCCTTTTGGATATTTCTTTTTTCTTTGTATTCACATGTCAATTAGATTGGACACGTTGATCTTGGTACATATGTGGATTCTTGGATTTTTATTTTTTATTTTGACATCCAAGTTGATTCCAAAGGTTTTGGGGTTCATGGATGAATAGGAATGATATGGAGGGTTCATATGGATAGGCTCTTGGAATTTTCTCAAGGATGTGTGTCTTTGTTGATATTGATATTTGATAGGGTAAATGGATGACAAGCTAGGAATGGTAGGCATGGTGGATGGAGAGATATAAGGACCCAATATGGATGGAAGGGATGAAGATTGTATCTTTGAGAAATAGGGACCCAAAATGGATTTGGAGAATGGAGAGTTTAGCTTTTGGATATAGTGACCCAAATTGGATTTGGAGGATGGGGAAGGTGTATGGTTATGTTTAAATGGAGGGAGATAAGGTATGAAAGGGATATCAACATCTTTAGAGTCATATATAGATTTTATAGGAGCAAATGAATCTTGAGGGGATTTAATACCAATAGGCTCATGAATAGATTTGATAGGAGCAAATGAATCTTGAGGGGATTTAATACCATGAATGGAATTGGGAAGAGTGGGGTGTTTTTTAGGTAGACATGGGGGATCATGATAAGGAGACGATGGGATACTTTGATCTTGTCATGGAAGAGGATCATTGGATGAGGTAGAAAGTGTGCTTTGCTCTTGGTTTTCAATAGGCTTATTGGAAATGGTGGAAGGGATATCCTAATCTTTCTTAGGAGGTGGATAAGATATAGGACTTGGAGGGATAATTTTTTATTGAGATGGGAAGGTATCATTGGATGGTTTAGAAAGGGTACTTCACTCTTGATTTTTAATAGGCTCATTGGAAATGGTGAAAGGGATATTCTAATTATGCTTAGGAGGTTAATAAGATGTGAGGTTTGAAGGGATGTTTTGTTTTTGACATGGAGGGATATCATCTTGGAGTAAGTGTAATGGTATGAGAGAACCATCACGAGACTCTAGTATATGGAATCTTGGTCAAATATTGGATAGGATTGGATAGTATGTTGATCTTGATCTTTGCTAAGACTTATTTTTTTGTGCTTTGACTTACCTTCTTGACATGGATCCACTTCTAAGGACAAGGTAGGAGTTTGGATATGCATGGGGGATTATTGAAGGTATGATGAAGGATATTTTTGAATAGGCATGATAGGAATGTAATCACATGAAAGATTGGGGTCGAAGATATTTGAAGCATGGAAGAAACTTGCAGAGTGATGTAGGTTAGCTTGGATTTCTTTTAGAGGCAGCTCTTAAGGGTAGACATAGTCAACATGGAAAGTATCATCCTTAGGTTCATTATTTGATGGAGATGGTGTAGATGGGTGTGAAGCTTTAGTCAATGGAGGAATGGTGGAAAATTCATAGGTTGCATGAGGACCATTTCTAGACATAGGTTCATGGTTAGATGTTTCTTGAGAGTAGTATCTTTTTCTCCATTAGATAACTCGTTAGGATTTTGCACATCAATTATGTCATCATCAATTAGATCTTGTATTTTATGTTTTAAACCCATGCAATTTGATTTTTTGTCTATTATGTTGATGATATGCACAATAGCTTCTCAAAAATGTAAATCCACATGAAGTCATTTGAGGCAAAATGATGAGATTGTTTTCAAGGAGTTCTTCCAAAGATGATTCATAAAATTGTCCCAAAGGAGTAAATGATCTATCCAATGGACATTTAAATTCATGTGTATTTTATAAAGAGCTATTGGATTCAAGATCATGATGATCTAATTCATTTTCTCATATGATTGATACACAATAATCTCAACGGAATCTAATGTAACTTCCTCTTCATTCTCTTGATAAAAAAATAGGATGGTCATGAATTTTTTCTTGATCAAAGATGAGTTTGTCATGCTTAGATGCCTCTTTGTTTGAAGAAAAGGGAGACATGTTTAGATCATGATTAAAGAGAAAAGGAAACATTGATCTTAATGAGGCTTCTTTGAATTATGTATCCTTTTCTTCCTTTAGGTCTTGGATTTGTGATTGCAAAGATTGAATTTTCTTTTCAGAAGTTTCCATAAGATTCTCCTCTTCATTGTTATCATGATTAGGGTATCTAGACCATTTATTTTTAACCATGATTTGATTGTCTTGATGTTCTTCTCTAGGTGGTTGAGGAGGTGTGGTCTCTTGAGGATAAGGTATGTCTTCCCTATGAAAGGTTCTATCTTCTTGTAAAGACAATTTGTTATGATGTAATTTTGTCCAAACCGACATGAAAAGGAATTGTGAATCTTTGTTGAAGAAGTATCCTTTTGAGAAGGTTGATGATTTTTATGAAATTTGGATCTTTTAAATGGATGTTTTGTTTTCTTCAAGATCATGTATCATCAAGCATAGAAGCCACAAATACACATGTTTTCTAACCTCTAAAAAGCTACACATAAAGTGTATATTCTCAGATGTTTTTGACAAGGTCTCCACAAGAAAACACTTCAATCAATCTACCTATGGTCAATTTGGTTCAACAAGGTTAAAAAAGGTATGCTTTCTAAATTAACTAGGTGTTTAGTTCAGGTTTCCAAAACAAAAATATCAAATGAGTCAAACAAGGAGTACATAGTCACGCAAGCACGATTGAGGCGTATAGCCCTATGAGTCTAGGCATTTGATATTTTTTCCCTCTAAGTTTTTCAACTTAACCGATGCTTTTTTTAAGTGGGTGGGATAGATTGTCTAAACCTTGTTCCCACTTTGGATTGTCCCTCTCACTGGCCTCATTAAGGCACATTTTTGGGAGGCAAGCCCACTAAATTTCTAAGAAGTTTATGAAAAACAAGAAATTTGAAAGGAGAAACAAGTCTAGGAGTTTGATTACCCCAAGAAGGGTAAGAGAATATCCCTATTGTTTTCACCTCACAAACAAAATTAACATGGTTTAATTCCAAGCCTTTTAATCTAAAGTGACTAGAGTATATTTGTATTTTTGATTCACTTAAAAAGTGAAGAGCATATACCTAAAGCTTTTTGTCCACAAACATGAAGGCTTCCGTTTTAGTGTTTGTTCATTTTTCAACCTTTCTTTCTATTAATTAGCTAGATTTCAACTTTGAGATATTGCAATTTAAACAAATGACTTAAAATCAAAAGGTTTTAGAACTCACCTTGTTCAAAGCTTATGCACATTTTTGAGGTTTTTAATGCTTATGTTTTACTTTACCTCGGGCTCAGATCTTTCCTCAGCCTTAGAAAATACGATGTAGGATAACTTCATCAGCTCATCCACATCCATGTTCTCAACATCAATGCTCAAGGTTTTGTCTCCACTTGCCAACAATAAAGGTGAATAAACATATGTAAGAGTTTCCTATTTCACTTCATCTTTATTCAATGGATCTATCACTATTTCAACCTTGCTCAATTACTCTCTTCTATAGCATTTTCATGTCTGGTTTCCAAAGGTGTCTCACATTAGTGTCCTTTTGTTCAAATTTCTTCTCTTCGCCTTAGGAGGTGAGTCCTTTTTGGTGGACCTTGTGTTTATTCTAGGAAATTGCTTTGTTGTCTCTTCTGACGATGTCTTATGTGGTGGTGAAGGTGTTGATACATCAATTACAATAGAAAGTGGACTAATTATGTACACAACTTCTAGAGGTGGAAGGGTTGCAGTAGCAATGCTTGTCAACCCAAAATCTCTCTCTATTATCTTCCTTCTAACTTCTTTCATTTTTTCTTTAGATATGTCAGCTTTGGTTGCTAATTCATCAACTACATTCTCTACTTTCCTTTTCCTTGTTTTTCTAGTATGTTCCTCCCTAATCTTGCAGAATTTTCCTCATAGGTACCCCATATTTCCTCTAATGAATCAACTTTTGAAGATAGAATGTGTTCTACTTGCATAATTAGAACTTCAAAACTAACCTCGTAACCTAGTGGATAACACCATTTCTTTCTAGGTATAACTGCCTCAAAGCACACACAATCAATTTCAACCATGAAACAGATTGAATCCTTATATTTTTTTACTACTGCCTCAGGAATTATCTCCCTTTCCTTCATCTCTCTCTGTAAGATTTTGATCATGGCAAAAAATTTACCATCTACCCAAGTGTTGTTTTGTCTCCTATAACTCTGCTAAATCTGAATGCCAATAGGTATACCGTCCTTCCATGCTCTAGGGTGCATACTAGGAAATATTTCAAAAATGTGAAGGTACATATGTATCAACAAAGATCCAAAAATGAATCCCCTTTTATATAACCATAAGATCTTGTCTCTGACTTCTGGAAAGTTCAATCTAGACTTTTAGTTTCTTAATAAATCCCTTTTCTTATCTGAATTTGAATTTCAATTCACCATTCTCTGCTTTATCTTTGTCAAGATCTTCAAGTGCTGCTTCAAATTTTTCCTCCAAACTTTCAGAATCCATCTAGATCTCTCTTAAGTTGTTAAAATTTCTCTCCAAGGGCTAATATCTCTAATACTAATTGTTAGGATTAGGTAATACTGAGAGGGGGGGTGAATCAGTATTACAACACTTTAAACATGAACTTAATAATTTCCAACTTAACCATATAAATACTAAAATAAAAAGAACATAAGCACACAACACATAACTCATAACACAGACAACACATAACTCATAACACCATGAATTATTGTCGAGGAAACCCAGGCCAAGGGAAAACCCCGGTGGGGATGGTACCTACAAATATGCACTAAAAGTATAGTGTCCCTGTTAGGAGACCTAGCCCTATTACGGGCTGAATATTACATTAGCACATTTCCCTGTTAGGGGAATACAAAACCTGGTTAAAGGTATACTGAGCGCACTACTCTTACAATCAGAAATATAGTTCTGTTAGAGTAAATTCTCAGTAGTGAACAAAACAAGCATCATCTATGATTAGATAATTCTAGTTGTAGCTCGCATCTGTCAGACATCACAATGCATTCATTCAATCTATCTATCACATCATCTCATCATATCCACTCTTAGCGTTACAAAAAGATCTCCATATATATATATATATATATATATATATATATATATATATATATATATGTATGTATGTATGTATTACATTATCTAGTCGACTCTCTAATACATTACAAAATAGAATTAATATTTATGCAAAGAGTAAATACACAGTTGGAAAATTTACAAAACCAAAATATAGGTTATCCACAATCCCAATCCAACTTTTCACATTTGGATTCCACATCATACTCCCTCAATCGTCATGATTGTTCATCTGCCTTGTATCCCTATTACTTTGTCTTCGCATATCTTTCAAAACATTGTAACTCACTGCGATCAACACCAAAACTCAAGAGACCTTAACAGAAGGTCATACATACTCCAAAATATCCTTTCCTAAGCTCGCATGCATCCATTCTCCATATACTAACTTTGCTGTCCAAAATTGTGTTGTTATACTCTATCTTTCTGTTTGTTGTACTTTGTCATTTTATAATCTGTATCTCCAAAACTATAAACAACTCCAAGAGATCATCCATACCAGATGTGTTGTCATAAATTAAAACCCTCAAGTGTCCCATATCATTCCAAAATGAATCGCTTTCCAGCAGATTGGTGGGTACATGTCACCAATGGCATCATGTCCCCTAGAATTAAAGCCCAAATTTGGCCTAGGGCCCTACTTCAAGGTATTAGTGGGAGTTTTGGTCCCATGGTCACATGCCTAAGTTTTAACCCTTGAAATGATGGATTGAGTATAGAAACCCCCTATCTCTCCTCATTTTGGTATCCATTATCAAGTGTGAGAATTCACTATCAAGATTTCAAGCATTCATGATCAAGCAAGTAATCAAAAATCAAGATCTCTTCTACAATTGAGCATCCAAGTCTGCAATCCTTCAAAGCATTGTGGAAAACTACAACATCCATTATTTCCTTTTACTTTTTGTGGATATCGAGCTATTGCATTAACATTTGTGTTTACATCCAAATAAGTATTGCACCATCAAGGTATAAGTTGATTTGTAATTTAGATCTAGTTTCTATTTCATCTTTCCTTATGCAATTTCCTTTTATTTAAAGGTTGATTCTTAAATAGGGGTTTGACGAAGACAAACCCCTTTAACCAACTTTCTTACCCATTTTTTGTGTGGAGGAACACTTTACAAAGCTGTCAAACAAGATTTAGAAAGATCGAGAACTATCATACAATCTCTGAAAAAATTATTCAAAAACACCTGGTATATGTTGTCATTGTCTTGATGTCTCCTAAATTATAATCCCAAGTTTGGCAGGAAGCTAGGTTACAACCTGCTGGTCTGAGATCTACAGTTACAGGTCATTCTGGGATTCTGGCAGTCGAGAATTTGGGTCAGAAAAATCACTTATCCCATTTTATTTTTAGGTGCATTCAAATTTTTCTTCATTCCCTTTTACATCAATTTTCTCAATTAGATTGGATCATAAATGTTCTTATTTAGTCTTTTGCATATCAATAGCATTCCTCCCAACTAAGGAATAAAAACCCTTCAAGCATAGATATCAAGTATTGGCATCTTTCTTACCAAGTGGTGTTAATCATATTTGTCTTGAGGTGGTTTTGTATTCCAAGTGCCTTATGAATCGGGGAAATTAGTACTTTTATGTGATCCCATTTCATATTGTACAGTATAATTGAGAATTTAATATTTATATGTTCTTTCATTCTTTAATCACGAATGTGAGTCATTGTTGAAACAAGAAACATTACCATTTTAACTTCCTTTTTTTTTATAGAAAAGGGCAGTGCAATCAGAATTTTTATTCAATTATTGTTCTGAGTACTTATATGACCAGTTTCCCCTTTCTAATGTTCCTTTGACAATGAATATAAAATCTCAATAATGATTGAGTGACGACATCTACTGTTAAGGAATCTGAATCTGAAGATATTATAAAACTAAAATGTTATAAATAGTTGATACTCGCTGTAGAATACAATTGCCATTGTAATTGATTGATTGTACAATGACTATCAACTATATATATTAAACCGAATGAGTATCGACTATCAGCAGTCATATCTTATTATAAATGGTGACTGTTGATAACATACGATATAATTAACATGTTCGATGTTTAGTATAACAGTCAGCAATTAACAAAGGAAGTATGAACAGTCACGATACTTATTGTGACTGTCATACATGAACAGTCACGATATTATCATGACTGTCATGTATGTCAATCACGATAGGTATCGTGACTAATAATATGTTAAGCCATGTTTATATTATACGTAGTCGATTCAATATTATTTA
>MU224036.1:2319-35846 GCA_018584345.1 Thuja plicata
AAAAAAAAAAAAAAACCACCTAGAAGTCTAAGGCAACTCCCTGGCCGGACTGGGTGATTGATTAAACAGTTGAGGTCTCAGCGTGGATGGCATCCTTGGCATTCACCATGCGTTCACATACCCCCTACATTGATAATACTCTCCCCCCACTCACAGGATGTATCTTCCCCTGCATTCCACTGACAAGGAAGGATTAGATACCATCGTCATCATATTAACAAAATCATAATATCCATAATGAAATCCATTATATCATTTTTCCCAAAATTCCACATATGAAATTCAAGTCATGATAATCCGTTATCAAAACAATGTAAAATAAACATTAATCATTCATAATCATAATTTATGAAACAAATAATTGAAAGTCATATAACTGTTTACCATCCCACTTCATATGAAATAGTTATTACGGTTATTCAAATAAAAGGTTCACAAGAGATGTAACAAAATATTCATTAATGCTTGCAAACAAGAAATGGTCTTCTTATTGTTAGGATGAGAATCCTAGCATACCTCCAATAACACTTGTACTCTATATTTAAAGGTAACTAGCATGTCATAAGTTTGAACAAATCCTTCAACAAACTTGCATGCTTCTACGTAAATTCTTGCAATCCATATTTTGTTTCTTGTCTATTCATCATTATTCCTTCCAATTCATCAACTAATTTTCTTGGTAAGGCAATTGGATGAATAACTGCTCGATCAACTTGTTGGATTGGATTTGTCAAGTGTTGGATGTAGTCTTTCAGCTACCTATTTTCTTCCTTGTATGGATTCTTCTTCTCAACTTCTTTATTCAATCTCTCCTTGAGGATGTGGACGGATCCATAGACATCTTCAACTTCCTGCTTCTTTTTTGTTTTCCCCAATTCACATTCTACAATTCCATAATCTTGTGCAAGTATATCTTCTCTCACCTTACCAATCCTTGGAATGGAAAGTTGCAATTTGTGAGAACCTGAACCATCTCTTACATTTATGTACCCTCTTTTCTTTCTCTTTTTCATTTTTTTTCCAAAAGGTTCTCCACATTATCGATTGATTGTCTCACTATCACCTCCTTCTACATCATCCTATCTCGCAACCTTGCAGGAGCAGTACACTCCCATTTCATCATCTAGATTTTCATCTTTTTATTCCCATTTCATTGTTTCACATTTTCTTGATTCACTTGGGGTACCACGATCATGTCTTCATTGAAATTCTCATCCGGCAAGCCCATCTCACCATCTTCAAGAATGTCTTCAATATTAATCAGATTTTTTTGTTCATCTAGAAGATCTTCCATTCTTTGAGGGGGAGAATTCACTTCTCCTTATTTATCGATGGGAGACTTGTTGAGACTGTGTCTTCCAACTACCTCTAATTCTACCACAACTTCATCAAGTACCTCATTATCTACAATAGATGTGACATTCCTTTGCATGGAAGAAGCACTTGCCTCCAAATTAGTGACCTTTTATTTTTGTCTCTTTTGTGGTGGTCCTTGATTTGAAACTTATTTCCTCTTCGTACCCTTTGTTTGTGAAGTTTTGTCACTATCTTTGCCTTTCTTGCTACATCCACTTCCTTGTCTATTGTTGACTTCTTGAGGTTTTGTGGATGACTCCTTGGGCTCTTCCACATCTTTCATCAACTCATAAGTCAATGGAGTTTCATTTTCTCTCATTTTTGCCATTTGTTTATCCAACCATGTCTGAGTGAATGTTGTAACTCATATCATCAATGTCTTCAAGTCAATTTTGCGATCTTGGAACCACTTGATGGGAGGGAGTTCTTACTTCACTATTTTATAGTCCTCTTTGAAATGATTTCCATCATCTTCAAGTTGATTTGGAACTTGAAGCCATTTGTATGTTCTAATCATCTCCATTGTCAAACTAGAGAACATTATTTTCCTTATCTCAAAATCATCAACAACATTTGCCCAATAATTCTCTAAGTATGACTAATGTTTGTACTTGTTCCATAAGCTTTCCTTATTTGTCGATTTGGATCAAAATTCATCCTCGAACCATATGCTCCCAATGCATAGTATTCCATTTCCTTTTGTGTTGCTTTAGTTGTTTGCAGTGATGGAGAAGTCTCAAGTGATTTTCCAAGATGAATTGGAAAAGATATCGCAGGCGTTTGCTTATGCTTTTGAATGATATCATAGGAAATCAATTGTCTAGATACTTCCATCACTACTAACTTGTTCGTTGGAAATCTTGGAAGCCTTTTTGGACAAGATGTATTTCCCACCCTGATGTAAGTGAATTTTGGAAACTAAATATACCATGAGCCATATTTCTTTATCAACTCTTCATCTTCATTAGATAATCTCTTTTGGGGTGTTCCTTACAATGCTCTCACAATGCACATAGCAAATGCATCTTTGAATATATTGAATTGGTTGTAGTTGTGGAGATGCAACTATCGGTAGCACTCACGCACTAAGAATTTTCTAGGTCTATACAACTCAATCCTTGATACTTTTACATCATTGCCAACATCTATACCATATAAGAGCTCACGTAAAATGCTTGTCTTTTCCAACATTCTCAATTAGAGATCCGAATTGTCATTGATTATCCTTGCCCAATCAAACATCACCTCACTAGTAGATATCTTATCTATGAAATAAAACATCCAAGGATCAAAGATTGCACCTTGTGGGCTCCCCATTACTTGGCTCAATGGGCTGATGAGATTGCCATACTCTTTCGAAAAATTAGAATTAGTCAACTTTGGCAACTTGGAGTGATGCTTCCTCCGTTCAATTAGATAATGTTGGTGCAAGCATCAAGTTTGTCATTGTAGTACTTCTTCCTTTGTTGTGTAAACATTGACTTTGTGAACAAAAATGTTGAATGTTCCTCTTACTTCTAGCTCCATAAGTGATACCAGCAATTTCTTCTTTGGACCATGATAGATTGCTTTTGTTTGTGGATCATAATGTCTTGCACATTCTGCCATTAGTTCAGTGCATTGCATTGTTGGGGGAAGGTTGTTGCTTGAACAATCCCATTTTTTACCATTCACCTCACCAACTTTAATGGATTGCTCCTAAAAATCTGATATTTGTACTGTTCCATGTTGACAAGGCCAAGATTTGTGTCGTTGATCCTCTTCCATTTTGAACTGAATTTGGTCTCTGACGTCATCTCCTTCAATTCATATTTGACTTGCACTTGCCTATCCTTCCTTGAGTTCGATCTTGTCCTTGCCCCTGATACCCTTACCCTACAAAACAATACATTTGTCATAGATACATCTTTTACATTTCCTTCCTAATTAGCAAAATGAAATCCTTCAAATCCTTATAATTTCTAATTTGAATCATCTTCAAAGGACTATTCAATTCTATCTTTAAGTTCTTAGGATCGACTACTTGAAATTCTATGAATAATTTGAAATTTTCTCTTAGAATTCATTTCAATTGACCCCTATCATGCATTTCTTAAAACACTTTCCAAGTCCATTTTAAGTTTTGAATTCTAACTTGTTGAGTCTGAAACATTCAATTTCTCCTTATATGTGCCTAGCAAACCCTCTAATTTCATGATTTTCTCCTTGCAAACTCACTTCTAAGTCATACCTTATTGAAATTCTAATGAAGTTCTAAGTTTGTTAAAGCTTCAAGTCTACAAGAATTCACCTCGATGGGGAAGCTAAAATGTCTTCACATTTCAATTTCTGATTTCTCAACCCCATGCGAATTTGGTCTGATTGAAGGCCAATGATTGTTCTGATTTGCAATCTCTATCTTCTGATTTTTGCACTTCCAATGTCTACTATGCCCTTCTTTTGTTGTTTGAATTTGCAACGTTTGGAAATGGAGAGGTTCATCTTTCACATATAGGTGTCACACCCCAAAAGTCATGTCTCATCATACGGTCAACCTAGTTAGGGAGTTAATTCAAATTGCAACTCATTTAATCTCCACTAAGGCCAACTTGCTCAAATGTCATTGAATTTCCAACTTAATTGGTTTCCTTGGCCAACTTGTCTTGGGGTTCTCATGGTTTGCAATAACCTCTAATTGTAGGGCGAAAATCAAAGGGGGTTTGGAACTGAGTTCCAAGGGTAGTCAGAGTTCCGACCCCCAAGGGAGGTCAAAATTCTGACCTCCTTTGGAATTAATTCCTAAGTTTGCTAAGTATATGCTCATTCAGAACAACTTTGGTTTCCACTTGCCCATTCGAAATCTTGAGTTTACAGATTAATTTCTCCTCTCAATTGTTTGGTTTTCTCTTGATCAAGTCAATTTTTCTTCTTTTGCCAATCGATTTTATCCCTCGATTGCCTGTTTTCTTGCCTTAATCATCTCAAATCTTAATGGAAACACTTGAAATTACTTGTTAACTAGCCTAGATTTCTTCATTGCAACCCTTGGATTTAGATTTTAAAGGAATCAATTTTGGTTTGAAGTTTCAAAAACGCTTGCCAAGACGGGCGGAATTCGAAGGGCACTTGGAGTTCAATTCCAAGGGAGCTCAGAGATCCAACCCCTTTTGGAATTTTGTTCTAAGGGAGGTCGGAAATCCAACCTTCCTTGGAATTTTCCAATGAAGTTCATCAATGTTGTGCATTTACATGTTGATTCCGGATTTTCATTGCTTGCAATCCTTTGATTCTCCTTTTAAAAGCACCTTGGATTTTCATCAACAAATCATATATTCGTTTCAAATTGGATGCATGCCATGTCTTGGATTAGATGTTCAAATGTAAGCTGAGTTCCATGATTCCAAGTTGAACTCTCACCCAAAACCTCATTACAAACTTTCATTTCTCAACACCTTGCCTTAAAATTTCCATGCTCTCATGAAGGTAAGGATTGAAGGTGACCTTGGAAACTTGTTCCAAGCCAAGTCGGATCCGACCTTGCTTGGAAATTTATTCCAAGGTAGGTCAGATTTTTGACCTTGCTTGGAATTTTCCAAGTTAAGGCAAATTTCAAAAAGTTGCTAAGTATGAAAACATCAAAATGCAAACTATTGATTTCCTTTTGTTTTCTTGATCTTTCCTTTACCAATTAAAATTGGAATTTCAATCATCCAAATCAAAACTCAACCATTCAAACACAAATCCCCTCCTTTGATAAAAAAAAATTGCACAACTGTTGTATGAAAATTGCAATTTTGTCAATGTGAAATCAAAACAACACTTAACCCTTGGTTAAGCATTCTCATCAATTTGTAAATCTGAGTTTAGATAAGGCTTGGGATTATGCATCCAAAATAGGTCAAATTTTGCAAGTGCATGGGAATTTCATTTGAAGGCAAATCACAATTTTGGCCAAGTGTTGGATCAGGACTTGACAACTTCAAACTCACTTCATGATTCAAACTTGCCACTAGATATCAACTCAAATCTCAAACTTCGCTCAAACTTCAAATTTTATCAATCTTTGAGATTTCATAACCATTGCCAAACCTAGACTAAGCCAATTAACTACTATACCACCAATCAAAAAGGGGGGGTCCCCATTTGCAATGGGGCGATGGTGTGAAAAGGTCACAACACATTGCCTATAACCTAGACCCAACGAGAATTCAGCCAGCATCCCTCACAAATTAAGCCCACTTAATCTATGAAAAATATCCATCACAAGATAGCATTATTATAGATTATCAATAAACAAAAATTCAAATCACCACCTTGAAATTGTTTTATATTTGCATTAGTGATTTGATTCTAACGTTAGCACATTTTGGAACATTGTCAACTCAATCTGGATATGGGATTTTCTTATCTTTTCAAGATGTCCAAGAGATAGCTTGCTTGACAAACTGAGTATTGCTCGCTTGCTTTATTTAAAATCTTGAAATCAGTTCACAACTTTTCTGTCATCCTAAGTTAATGTCTAGCTTTGGGTTTCGCTAAAAAAAAAATTGTATATTTTTAATTGCCATTCAGAGCCATGGTTGAATCCACTTGACAAGAACTACATAAGGCATTGTACTATTCGTACAAATCATCTCAACAAAACAAGCAGCGAACTCAAAGCAATGGTGAAATTTTTGTTGGCTGTATGGATTTCTTATTTTGTTCTATTAACTTCTTTAGGATGCCCCAGGGCTGTAGCTCAGCATTAAGCAATTACCAAATGTTGGGTCATAGGTTCAAGTTTCTTAGACTTCAAAAAAAAAATCAGAGGCCCTGTGAGAAACTAGCATTAACCGCTCACTAATAGTGAAGATGCTAGGTTCCCAAGTTTATTAATACCTACAAATTTTGGTATAACGATAAACCTTAATGTTTTTCAAAGCCTTTGTTCAAGTTTGATTCTCTTGAATTATATCAGAGTGGGTGTTAGACGAACCGCCACCCTGAAATTGTCACAAAAGATGTGGATTTTAGAAGTTTAGAAAAAAAACTTCTTTGTGAAAAATGCGTAAGCATTATAGAATAATGCAAACGATATAGGCATAATTACCTGGTCTTCCAGAAACTTCCATTAACAATGTTTAACATTGTATTTAGCTCGTTTTTCATGTATTTTTGGGAATTATGCATCCTTCGAGAAAAGGAAGATTGGCAACTGACTCCCCAATTTGTTCAAAATTATTTTTTTAACTACTTTATTAGAGATTTTTTCTTTTTCTTCAACTTACTTTTCAGGACAAAGAGCATAACCTGAGGGGATTGCAACTTGCACTTATGTTATTCACTTCCACTGTAGCCCTCAACAAGTTTACCTTACCAGGTGTAAGGTCCCCATTTGGGAGGTGGATCTTGCCCTAAAATCACAAGTTTAATTGAAATAAGGAATGTAATATAGTTATTAACATAAATATTGGTTTAGATCCTACAACTATGTTAGATAATATTTGAAATATGATTCATAAGACTAATTATTTATATTTAGGGCTAGGCATCCTAATCAACAATTATAAACACATACATAACAACAATTATCTTATTCTAATTAGATAAATTATGTAATAACCATTCATGTATATATTTCACATAACTAGTTATATTTAGGGTTTGGAGAACAAATCCACAAAGAGTTGCCTTGAGCCCAATTAAGCCCAAGAGCGTGTGGTGCCTGACCAAGACAACTCACCCCTAGCCCACAAGCAGCAGGAACATCTCATGATGATTTCATCCTTTGCGGTGGCCTACTTAACTCTAGGGAACCTAGGTCATAGAGGAAGAATGTTCAGCCCAATTAAGCCCAAGAGTGTGCAGCACCTGACCGAGACAACTCACCCCTTGGCCCTCAAGTGACAAGAACATCCACCATAATGACTCCGTCCCTTGAGGTGGCCTACTTAATTCAGGGGAACCTATGTCTACCACCTCTCCATAACATATTTCCTTCCATTCCTTATATGATTCTTTATTTCACTTCCCACAACCAACTATAAAGGGTGCCCAAGGCTATCCACAACTAAGCCCAAGGCCGTGGAGCATCCAACCAAGACAACTCAACCCCTTCGCCCACAAGTGGGAAGAACATCCAATCAAAACAATTCCATCCAACAATGGTGGTGTGCTTAGAGGGGAAGCCTGTATTTCTCCCAAATGCATCTCCTTCCTCACCCCCATATGACTGTTTCCTTGGGAAGACATAAATTAATCAATTAGGAATCTTAGATTGATTAGCATTTGACATCGTTAACTATATCAAACACATAAGAAATTATATGTTAGACAATATCTTCATCATGCATACACTAAGCATGTATCTCATGCATACCACAATTGAAAAATGATTCTATTGCCTGCAACAAATAGAAATTTCTGATCTGATTGATCTGTGTGCCTGATCGCTAATATCTTTTGATCTGGTCTGCTCTTTATGAGCACTGATTGCTAATTGAATTCCTTTCCTTGATGCTTTCCTCCATCGTGGTCATCTGCCTTTATATCTTCATGTCTCTTGAAGAGACACAACTTTTGAAAGTTGCTGTCCTTAAGGGATGTTTGCAACCTTTCTTAATAACGCCTCTTCATAACCCAAACCAATCGCTGCTTAAGTGTCTTAATTGCTGTTAGTAATTGATAGCTGTTAGCATGATAAGAACATTGTTTCCTTTTTATTAATAATCACTCCTAAAATAGAATTGTTGTCTAATATATTGTTGCTTCTTATTAATCGCTGTTTTATCTTAACTCGCTGCTCTTAAGGTAATCGCTGTTATAAGTGATCATCACTTTGATCAATATTATCCTTATTTAATTTCTGCATGATCACTGCCTTCTCCATTGGCTTAATATATTGCTTCCTAGAAAATTGTGAAGTCTTAGACGATTTTCTTGATTATTGACATCTTGCTGATTGTATCAGGAGTGTTATGAATTCAAATAGATTGCTGGACTTGCATATATATTTTACTGGTGCTTAGGGTTGGGGGCATGACTGCAGTCTGGTTTTCATATGCAGGGATAAGTTAAGTACCTGTCACACAAACTTGGAAACAAGCACCAATGCCTAACCAAGGTACATACAATATCCATTCAGAATTTCAGATTCTGGATCAATTAGTACCACTTAGATAAATTCAATATCCATTCAGAAAGTTGTTCATTTTTCTGAAGTTTTCTTTTCTTTGGAAGAGAAAATAATGAGTATTTCCATCTTCTAGGATCCAGGAGAAAGTGAGAGTCTGCTTCTCTTGGCACCAAAGCATTCATCTGTCATACATAATGATGCAGATCATCTCCCGTAAAAGGTCATTTACTCTTTCCCTCAATTTGGTTCACTGCTCAGTGATTTTTAAAGTTTGTTTCAGTAAAAATGGTGATTTTTTTCAATGACTTCAAATCAGAACCCGTTCTACAGAAAGAGGGTAACTGAATTGTCAGCGGCAGTTACTAATGGTTTCAACAAAGTACTGGTGATTACAATGAATGCATCATCTATTTCAAACCGTCAACAACAGTTATATCCTGGCTGTTCAATTTCCTGATGGCAACTATAATACATGGGGTCTCCGTGCTAGAAGAGGATTCTTCCATCTCTAGTTTGTTAGAGATGGATTTTATGCAGAGGATGGAATCATGGGAATTCATGGGTTGATTACTTCTATTATAAATTTGCCACTTGGTGACAGCCCCACCACCACTTATGCCAGTGGTTACCACGATTAGGGGGGCAGTTAGTTGATTCAAACAGATTCTCTCCACTCACGATATATGGTTGGCAACAGCACTTTTCAAATGGAAACCACTTTTTTTTCTAGAAAGGAAGAGGCATTCACTGCACATTGGCTGCAGCCTGCAGGAACTCTGTCATTGATTTAGAGATAGAAACGTGTCTGCATCACAGAACTAGAATAAGTTCCATCAAATCTTCATTTGTTTCATCATAATACTTCCTTTCGATTGTCCAGCATATTCAAGATCTATTAGTTGCTGTATCTAGCAGAGATGTTTTCAACAGCTCAAAGCTACCTTCCAAATGTGTGCAGTAATTATATGATTTTTAATCAAGTGTACGGTGGTTGGTGGTTGTCTATACAATTGAGGATTGTTTGTAAAGCTCATACCTTTCACACACTCTTGTCTAGGAAATTGGAGGAAGCATTTTCTTTGATCAATTATAAACAATGACAGCTCAGAAAGGAAGCTATTTATTCCCGATTGAAGATTCAATAGCAGCATTTGCTTTTCGGACCACCTAATTTCAGCATTCCAATGTTAATAGGTATTTTTACACATTTTTTATTTGCATATGTGCACTAGCTTTTGCTACTGTTATTAATGCCCATGAAGTTTAACAACATATCAATTTTTCCATCTTAATGATGAATCATGAAATATGAATTGACACGTTGATACAAAAAGTAAATATAGACCAAATCAAAGAGGTGGACTTCAAATACCAACTTGAGTCACAGGAACAATTACTAAATACATCAGCTAAAGCACTAGCAAAGGAAGGAAGAGGCCTATTAGCCAGCTAAGGAGATAATTGTTCCTCAATGGGATTGCATAATTGGATCATCATGTTATTCTTCAATTAATAGCCAAAATGCTAATAGTCGATTTAGCAAAGAGCACATAGCCTACCTGCTAAGGAGTTCAACAATGCCAAGGGGATCTGACGTGGAAGAAGGATCCTTGATAGCTATCTAAGGTATGGCCTTATATGAAAATGCATTTGAGCTACTGAGAAGATTATTTAGATTAAACAACTGTTCATTTCTGAAGTATTCTGTATCAGAGATCTTACTTACATGCAATGGATATATATGTGCATCTGTCTTGTTATCATGCAAAGAGAAACAACAACAAAAATGGGATCTAGAATTCGGGGATGTCACAAAGGCACTTGGAAGGAACCAAGAAATACACTTTAGAAAGGAGGGGATAAGCCCTTCACAAGAAGCATAAGGTAATTTTAATTAACCTCTGGAATGTTGAGGGACTTGATGCCTCTGACAAGCAAAGGGTGCTAAGACAACAAATAATTGATTACAAACCATGCATTGTGTTGATCTACAAAACTAAGATAAACAAAAAAAGAATGCAACTAAATCACTATGAAAATCTGGAAAATTATACCACATATGCATTGAATTCAGGCATATCAGAAGGGCTTACTATTCTATTGATTCCTGCAAAGGTTAGTAGCTTCCTTATACACTAGCTTTAACTGGATTTCAGCTTCAAATAAAATATTTCAAATGCTTATGAACCTACATCCTTGGAAGGAAAAATGGTATGTCCATAGTCCTTAAATATTCTCAGATATTACTTCCTATTAACAATTTAATCCTTCGGAGCCATTCCAGTACCGTAGTAAATCTACCTCCAAGGCTGGGGGCCAACCATATTTCTCGACCTATATAAGACAATGATTGTTTAACTGATCTCAACCTTTGGAATTTGGAATCAAAATTGGGGACGTTTCACTTGAAAAAAGTAATAGATAGGTGAGGACATTATGACAGAAAACCTGGACGAAAAGATGGTTTTGGAACGGATCTAAACTAAAATGAGATCAGATTCAAGAATTCTTCACCAGGAATGCTGTCATCACTGGCCTAAAAGGTTGAGTATCAGCAAAGCTATAGAACCCAAATAATGCCCTTCAAATCTAACCATGTAAATTAATTTAATTAAAGAATGTATCCTTGTTAGCGTTAAAAGCCTTCACCAAAACCCTTGAGGATATTTCAACTTCCGCCTGACAAAAAGTGACAAAAGGGAGCAATAGGTACAAAAAACCAGATGGATATGGCAGTTTCCCTCTGGTTTGAGAAGTGCACCTCCCTCATAAAATTTGTTGTTTACGGGTTCTTACACACTTTTGCAGGAAAGTGGGAGGGATAGAAAAAAGTGGGTAAGGATGGAAATCTTAACACAAGCTTAAATTAGAAAAAGGAACATGACAGGAACACCAATAAGGATTTTAAACTGTTAAAGGCCTTCCTCTCAGATGGATTGGTTGGATTGAAAGTGGGTAAATGACAACTGCATAGTGAAAACCATGAAACATTGAAAAAAAATTAATTGGCTAATCAAAACTAGTTGCCAAATCATGATACAGAGTTCACTTTCCAAAACGCCCTGGCCATAATCCCTCATAATTCTGAATCATGTGCAACCTAAGTTAATTAGTTATGAACATAACTAATGTATCTACACTGAATTATTTTGGATTTGTGCAATTTGGTTATTTGAAGCAGACAGAGATTCTGAATTCTGTCGTATTTTTGCAGTCTGCAATTTTCATATCTTTGTGTGCCAAGACTCAAAATATTGCAACTTTCATGTTTTTTTGTGCCCAGATCCTAAAATCCCACCTAATTTTAGACTTCTATAGTGAGCTAGGAGGAACTTTGATGTGCAAGTTTGATTATTTGAAGCAGGAAAAGACTGCAGAAATCCACCATATTTTTGCACTTGCGCAATTATAGTTAAGGAAAACTCAATAAATTCACTGAATATTTTTGGACTAATTATTTGAAGCGGGGAAAGACTTCAGAATTATACCACTAGCACTTGCATCAGAAGGGATGCAAGGGTTACGCCAATAGAAAAATACGTGTGGATTAACATGCTAGAAGGTATAACTATATTTATATATAATGTTGTACCACAACTTTAAAATGCATATAACATTCTATACTTAATTGAAGAAAGCTTTGTAACAATTTCAATTCTGAAGAATTTGTAATATTGTTGAGAGAGTAGGGATGTCTGTTAAGCCTATGTCCACTGAAATTGAATTTTGACACCAGTAACAAAGAAGACGATCAAGGCATAAACTTGTAATAATGCAAGAAGGAACAAAATAAGGACTTACATGAATACAAGAAAATCATAATAAACTCCACGAGATTAGTCAAAAAATATCAAAAAGGGTTTCAATAATACCTATACCATAGTGTGACCACCATGTGGGTATAAAGTTTCAGTGGACAATATGATATTGGCGAGCCAAATATCATATCCCCCGTGTGAAATCCTAATTACATCATCTAATTTGGAAATAAGATTTTTAAACAAATAATAAAATTAAAATATAATAGATAAATGATAATATTAAATATAGTATAATTATAGTACTTTATAAATAGATAATAATATTATTATATATATATATATATATAAAGATTTAATAATAAATAATAATATTATTAAAGTATAAAGACATTTAAATAAATAATTATATTGGCAGCACTTAACTTGAATGGACCCCCTTTAGAGATCGATGACATGGCCAGCTACAGACAAGTTGACAAACACCTAAATAACAATATCATTGATATGAAACAGCAACTCACATATCATCAAGCTAGTGATTATCGGGCTGATGAATGGGTTTCCAATCACAATATTATTATCAGCACTTAACAATGCATCGGCTACATTGATATGTCATCGATAATAAGCTAAGAGGCTTTATCTACAAACACATAACATAACTGGAGAGTAGTCGCTTAGTATAATTGGAATCGATTACTAAATCTAAATCAATATTACAAACCGATAATAATTAAAGAACGAGTGCAATTGTAATGGGAAGGTGCAACGTCTGATAAAAGAGACATGTCTATCCATTCGATGAGAAGGATATAAAGGACTGGTCTAGGAAGGGGGGAGGACACAGAAGGAATAAGAGGAAAACATACGAGAATCACCAACAGATGCACCAGTAACACTCTATTCTACTGTCGCAGCATCAAAGAAATCATATTTATCCATATTTGCTCAATAGCCAAACACTATCCCCAAAGATTGTATGCCCAATCTCAAAGCCAGATAATATACTCAGTTTTCCTAAGGTCATCGGGGTCCTCCTGGATGTAAATATATTACCACAATGAAAGAAATCAGAACCCGCTGCAAACATCATTCTAAATTCTAATCATTGACAAGGATATGTGTAAGCTTACCGCCAGACAGATATAAAAACAATACTATATAGTGATAGTAATCACTGCACATTCATCATCTCTTAGAATCATAATTGCAGCAACCGAATAGCAGAGCAATATCATATTAATCACTTGTTTACAGCAGCATCTCGCCTGAGTCTGATCCATTGCAAACTGTAATTTAATGATTAGACATAATCCTAGGAATTATAAAAAGGGGACATTACACCAAACCAAGATCGCAAATCTTCAATTTGCCCAAATTATTTAAAAGAAGATTCGACATTTTCAAGCCCCTTGAAAATGATCAACATAACAGAATGTTCACACTTAGTCCAAGTTTCAAGGAAGAGAAAAAATCTCATTCCTGAAGGAACAGAATAAGGACTTACATGAATACAAGAGAATCATAATAAACTCCACAAGAGATTATTCAAAAAATATCAAAAAGGGTTTCAATAATACCTATACCATAATGTGACCACCATGTGGGTATAAAGTTTCAGTGGACTTCCATATTGACGAGCCAAACCAAAATCGCAAATCTTCAATTCACCCAAATTGTTTAAAAGAAGATTTGACATTTTCAAGTCCCTTGAAAAAAGTCAACATAACAGAAGGTTCACACTTAGTCCAGGTTTCAAGGAAGAGAAAAAATCTCACTCCTGAAGGAACAGAATAAGGACTTACATGAATACAAGGGAATCATAATAAACTCCACAGAGATTATTCAAAAAATATCAAAAAGGGTTTCAATAATACCTATACCATAATGTGACCACCATGTGGGTATAAAGTTTCAGTGGACTTCCTTATTGACAAGCCAAACCAAAATTGCAAATCTTCAATTTACCCAAATTGTTTAAAAGAAGATTTGACATTTCCAAGTCCCTTGAAAATGATCAACATAACAGAATGTTCACACTTAGTCCAAGTTTCAAGGAAGAGACAAAATCTCATTCCTGAAAGAACAGAATAAGGACTTACATGTATACAAGAGAATTATAATAAACTCCGCAAGAGATTATTCAAAAAATATCAAAAAGGATTTCAATAATACCTATACTATAATGTGTCCCCATGTGGGTATAAAGTTTCAGTGGACTTCCATATTGATGAGCCAAACCAAAATGGTAAATCTTCAATTCACCCAGATTGTTTAAAAGAAGATTTGACGTTATAACCGAATGTTCCCACTTAGTCCAAGTTTCAAGGAAGAGACAAAATCTCATTCCTCTTAACTTATGAATGAATAAAACAAATATATCTTAAATGTTGCGTGCGCTTGTAGACATAAGAAGAAACCAAAGAGTTCTATACCTGTGTAGTACCCAATTGTCATGAAGATAGTTAACACCCTCACAGAGCTGCAACATCAGACACTTAACTTCGCTCTGGCTATAGGGCTGTTTCACGGTTTCCATAAGTCCTTTCAGATCATGTTCCATGTATTCCATCACTATAAAAATGCTATCTAAGTTGCTTCCTACCACTACCTCATTTACATCACAACAGATGGATGGTGAAAGGAAAGCAGAACGTTTATCTCCCTCAAAGAAGTTAAAGGAAAGCCCTCTCTCTCTTTTTCCATCTTTACCTTTTTCAAAGCCACTAGGTATTTCCCTAATTTCTTATTCATAGGCCTGTAAACAACTGCGTAAGTACCTTCATCAGTCTTATTGAGCCTCTCAAATTCATCAACACTTCTGCAACCCTTTAACATGTCAATTGTCCGTTGTGGTGGTACAGGAGGCTCAACTGGAGCAGCAGAATCAGGTTCATCATCTGACTCTGACTGAGGTCGTTGATCATGACTAACATCTTCACTATCATTACCGTTGTCCAAGTTCATAAGTTCTCACTAGTTCAACTCCTGATCATAAAGCTCATCCCCTCTCACAACCTTCTCATTATCTCTATCTCCAACTTGTCCCATTTCTTCATCAGAACTTTTTGATTTTCCCCTTGAACTTCCCAATCTCTCCCTTGTGTATTTACCAGGTTCGGGAGAAATACTTTGACCACTACCCTACTTGTCAATAAGACTATGCTCAAATGAGTATCTCCCCTCTTCACTGTCAATGCTGGTCGACCGTTTTTTCCTCTTTCCCAGACCATCATCCTCAGACTTCAAATCTCTGGGGGAATTGAACTCCCTGCCCACTGTGATGTGGAAATATACCGAGTAGGAGGGAGGTACGGATCTTCCTCATCTTCAAGCTGCTTGGGGCTGTCGGGCAACTGCCCAGGCTCTCTTTCCTCCTCTGACAATTATGACAGCCAATGCTCTTGCATTGGGATATAATTTTCAAATCCTTCGTAGAGGAATGGAGGTGTAGGTCCTTTTGATTCAAATAATCGGCCCGCTTACTTGCTAGGAGAATTGTTTTTTAAGGGGGCAACAACAACTCCTACTCTTGATCCAGAACCCTGAGTGGCGCCTCTGTTTCCGGGAGAAGTTGTAATTTTGATATTAGGATACATTAATTGTCAAGGGCTCCTAATCTCTAGTCCATCCTCAAAAGAAGATTAGCTCTTGACCATGTTATGGAGTTACAGCATGTGCAACATCTGAAAGATGATGAAATATTGGAAGACTTTGATTAGCAAACAAAGGGGGAATCAACACCATAATGAAAGCCAGATGGAAACCGTGCTCAATACACAAAATGAAAACTTCTCTGCCAAGAAGAATCGCCCCACTGCTCCACTTGCGTTTCGTCAGAACAACAAAACATTCATCAGAAGATTTTGCAAACACAATACAGACAGAAAAAAATAGAGGAGCAACTCGCCAAAACGTTTTCAGGTCTGCTATAGTGGGTGCAGCCGCAGCACCAGGATGATTCGAGAATTTATATATCAGAAAACAAATTAATAATTGTTCAATGCAAAATCTCAAAAATCTCTGGCCATTGAATCAGTATTAATTTTTAATGTATTTCCAACCTTTAGCAGATGGTTAAACAAATTAATAAATGTTTCCAACTTTTTAGCAGACGGTATAGCTGTAAGTAAGTACATTGTTCAATGCAAAATGTCAAAAAGCTCCCGCCATTGAATCCGTATTAATGCAAAATTGCTTAACTCAGCTAACTAACCAGCGTCTATTCAGCGATCAAAAATCTAAATCCTCTTTCAGATATAAGAATTGAATCTTTCAACAATAAAAATCAAATCTTAGCTACACAATATCAAATCTTTCAGATATAAAAATCAAATCTTCCTAGCTACATAATATCAAATGAATGCTTAAATATCTAAATTAGTAGGAAATGAACGAAATTTATCTGTTCTTGTTGGGAAAGGAAAAAGTGACATGATCTGGAAAGATTTGATTTGATGGCATATTGTTTCGGAGATCCAATTTCATTGTATAAAATTTGAGATGATTTTGCCCATGATTTTCTGAGTGACTGGAAACATTTATCCGACAACTGAAAACCACCAACAACTTACCACATGGATTTATTGCGTGAGACAGATTTTAGTGAAATCCTCAAGTATAATAGCCTATCGGCTAATTGCGCCATATTTTTTGGAGACTTATTTGAAAGAGGGAAAGGCAACAGAATTCTGTCATATTTCTGGCAAGATTATTTTATTATTTGAATCGAGTAGGACTTCAGAATTCTGCTGTTCCCACTATATGTTTGGACTCATGGTTTAAGGGGGGGAAGACTTCAGGATTCTGCCAAATTTTTGGACAGATTATTTCACTATTTGAAGCAATGAAAAGCTTAAGCATTCTAAAATATTTAGTTTGATGAATTATTTTATTATTTTAACCAAAAAAATGTTTCAGAATTCTGCCGTATCTTTGAACGGATTAATTTATTATTTGAAGCAGGAAAAGGCTTCAGAATTCTATGATATTTTTGGATGGATTATTTTATTACTTGAAGTAGAGAAAGGTTTCAGAATTCTGCCATATTCTAGATTTATTATTTGAAGCAGTGAAACACTTCAGAATCCTTTCATTTATGGAATCACTGCATAAAATTATTATTTGAAACAGGGAAAGACAGCAGAATTTAACTTTGGAGTTGACAGAAATTTGTCAAAATTCAGATTATCATGTGGGGCCCATTCAACACGGGTGAAGCAGTGGCTAACAACAATTGTACAGCCACTACGTAAGTCTTATTTCTAAAACAATGAAAAGTGCAGTTGGGAATTAAAAAGGTGTATTATCATTCACTAACTTCTCAATGTGAAACAAAACCTTGAGTATTCTGACATTTTCACTATATTCTTCATCATTGGTTACTCCTTGTTGAAAAAGAATAACCCATTTCAAAGCTCCATTTTTATGAATGTTCCAACAGTTGTTCGCTTCATCTCAACATTGCCATGTTCTGAAAGTTTTTTCAAACCTGTCCTTATGTCCTTCCCTTTTGAAGATATGCAACTTGCCTAATTGAAGATCCAATTCTGCTTGAACACCCCAATACAAAAGGATATGTTGAGAAATTATGATAAAAAACTTGCAACGCTTTATGTTGCATGATATCAAAAATGATTGTTCCAATTGGGAAGTAAATTATGTGTTCCAACTTCTCATGCTAAAATTCCTTAAGCTGGTAAGAATGGTTTTGCAAGAAGAAATCCAAGGCAAATGGGCTTTCACTCTCAAAAACCTGCCCTATGTAGCTCATAATTACTAAAACATTCTGTTTTTGATGAATTTCCACACACAATTCAAATGATTTGATTTCATAATCTATGAGAATCATTTTCTTCTTGCTAACACTCTTTAAGAATCTGAAACTCTGTGGATGTCTATTAAAGTTAATGACAGCAACTGCCTTGAAAGGAAGCTCCTCTGAATTTAACAGATTACTACCCATAATGTCCCACAAAGAAGATGAACGTTTTCAATTCTGCAAAGCTACAAGTATTTAGAATAAAACTCTCAACTAACATTGATTCATAGCCAGTCAATGAGCAAGTATATTGTTATCTAGTGGATAATTTAATTATCTTACTACCACTGGACTGGACTTATGTTTTGCAGTAAGCAATCTTTCTAAATTCATGATCAAGCCTCAAGAAGAACATTGGCAAGCTGCAAAAATGAATTCTTTGATATGTCAAAGGAACACACACCTTCGGCATTCTTTATTAGCACTCCACCAAATTCATACCATTTGGGTACAGTAAGTCTAGTTGGGTTGGATCACTTGATGCCAAGTTATCACTTAACATATTTTATTCTTTTGTGATAACTCAAAGAGTCCTCAAGATGGTGAAGAATCAAGTTCACCATCCCTGCATGTGATATCCTTACCCTGGCTGGGTCCCAGCAAACCTAAAAGATGATTTTAAACACCACTATTAATGAGTGTTTGCAGATTTCCACAATCCATATAAATAAGTGCTATGCTTCTTGATTTTTGATTGTGTGAGAGTTTTTCAGTCAACGTTTCGGATCATACTCTGTGATCCATATCCTTAAGCTCTCTTGTACTGATGATGGATCACAGAGTGTGATCCGAAACGTTGACTGAAAAACTCACACAATAAAAAATCCAGAAGCATAGCACATACCACTATTAATATTTATTTAAACAAAAATATATATTAAATAATAAATAAATAAATAATCATAAATAAAGTGAAACTAAATTTTAAATTTTGGGACCTTGGTGCCTGCACACAGCCGGTATATAAAGCACGTTTTGCAGGCAGAGGAGGGCATCTGGGAATTGATGTGATGTTTGGAAGTGCTCTGCTGAAGTTGTGCTTGCTGGGACGAAAACCCTAGCAGCCAGCCACGTTGGGACAAAACCACTGACCTGATCCTGTCAATTTTCCTTTTAATTTGCATATTCAGATCTGGAATTCCTTCATAACCTAGTGCAGGATTGATTTCAAGTTGGTTGCGAAACTTGGGAGGAGTGAATTTGGAAACCCTCGTGGCACTATCAATCCACTAGGCCACTCAATCAGACATCCTGGAAGGCTGTCACCTCATGCAGCTGTCAAGGCTTTGCTGGTCCAGACCTAGCTCTTCATCATCCAATTGGCAAGGAGATGGGTAGCGGCACTTCCCAGTTAGGAGTCCAGTCACTTCACCTGTAGAGACCTAACAGAGCTAGCAATTCCTTGTCATACTGTCAGAATTCAAAGGGACAGTTCCAAACTCAGAACTGCAGCTGTGTAGTGTAACTAGAGCAGCTTATCAGCAACTCAGCAGCAGACAATTGGAAATCAGGGATAAACTTAGTGTAAGGAGCTGCTGCCACAAGTTCTCCCCATTCTTACCCTAGCAACTGGGCATTGAGAGCAAAAAGGGTCTGATCTGAGACTAAACTACCCAGAAAGAAGTGTGACAAAAGCCTTAGGAAAGGCTACAACAGCTATGTTGAATCTAAAGTTGCATCACTACCTGGTCATTGATACTGTAATAAATCAAACCTGAATTCTGATTTAAAATATAAGAATTTTCATTGTCACTCAATGATGCAAACACTAGTCAGATCTAATGAGTAATCAATAATTACATTGTTGGTTGAATTGGAATGCTATCTGGTGTTCATGAATTTCCATTCACTTGAAATAGATATCAGACTTCGCTTGAGTTCATTTCACTGCACCAAGCATATTGAAGTCCACCATTATATCCACTAGTTGGTTGGTAATGAAGATGTTTGTTTAAATTATTAAACCACAGAGGAGCAGATTGTAGACATGATGACTAAATTGCTAAGTTGTCAGTTCGGATTCGGGTTCGAAATTCGTTCAAATTTTTTGGGGGGTGGATTCGAACATACAAATATATATATATATATATATATATATAGTGGTGTATGAACTTATTTGCTGCTGCTGCATATATATATATATATGCAGCAGCAGCAAATAAGTTCATACACCACTATGCTAATAATAAAGCAACATAGCAAAATACACCGCCATATATATTAATGTTTTAGTCCAAACGACTTATGTTTACCCTTTTGGCCTTTTTAGTGGTCTATCTTAGGGTTTGGAGGGTTGGATTGACTAAAATAGACCAAAAAAGACTTAAAAAGTTTTTAAAAAAACATTTTTTGGCCAAATTCGGCCTGGGTCCCGCCGCAGATTTGCAAATTCACCATAAAAACAGCAAAATTGTGTCGGGTTTGTTTGACAGAATTTGGGCAGACTTTTGCAAGAATATGATAAGGACCAGAATTTTGCAAGAACTGGACCAAACTTTGGGGTTGCCAGGGAAGAATTTGGTAACATAGCTAAATTGCTTAAGCACAAATAAATTTGTCAAATTTAGAGATATGCCCGAAATTGTATCTAATTTAGTAAACTAGGTGGAGGGCAGGATGGGCTGCTGGGTGGGTCATGTAGATATATTATAGAGTTAGTAGCTTCAACTAGTCCTCACAATAGAAGTTTTGTTAAGATTTCATTTTTGTTTGGTAGTGAAGGTTTTTGCACAGATAACCAATTTGGTTTTGTCTGTAAGCCTTTTTAATGGGCACAATTGCAATGCACTTGTACTTGTTTTGTGGCTTTGGTTCTGCTAAAATCAATTACCCTAACAGTTTCCAGTTTCATTCATTGTTGTAATATTCCCCTTTATTTCAGTAAAGTATATTGGCAATTTTAATCCTTATATCTATTTTTTTATATAAAGTTTGTCTCCTACGAAACTCATCTCTTTTGCTTTTATGAAACACATCGTTTCCTATTCTTTTCAGACCTTGATCTTATATCAGCCTACATTATGATTTGTTATTTGCGTTGATAGTCTTGACGGGTTTAAAACCAAAGAACTTGAATATTTCGATATAAGAATGCCTTTAGTTTTTCAGCATTCATAAGCAGAGAAAATTCATTATGTGCCACCTTTTCATAGAGTATTGTGACATTCTCAACTGCATATACTGGAGAAAACAGCTGGTAATTGCAAAGGGTGCTCAGAGAGTGGATAATCTTTGCTTTCAAATTTCTCAAGTCACGGACTCCTAAATGGTACAGTTCAGTACAGAGTTGCATGAGATTGTGGAAATGGGAGCAAAGAAACTTGAAGAGGAGGTAGGACCAGTGACTGGAGTATATGCCATAAGGCCAGTGGAATTGTCAGTAGGCTTTCTTCAGGATTGGAGGTACAGAAACTATGCACCATGGCCATAGAAGAAGAAGACGCTTTGCTTTCATGGGTATCCCAAGGAAGCAATAAAGTCTAATGTTCACATCAGAGGCAAGGCACTACATGGAATAGAATTTGTTAGGCTGGTGTGTTATAGCCTTTTTCATTATAGAACCTTTTCTTGATTAAGCTGGAACATTTTTTCTCTATTTCTTCAGATTGTAGAATATATTTTGTATGTATCAGTTGAAATGGAGATACATTATTAAGGAACTTTGGCAATCCTAGCAATATTTAGCCATATCTTTTTCAAATTACCAAATGCATATCTGACCTTTGTGCTATTGACAACAGGGATTTGGTTCCTATTGCGTTGAGGATTGACTTTGATGATGTCTCAACCACATCTGTCATAATTGTCTTAAGTGATCTTGATCATAAGTCAGCAGCAGATGTTATTGGTCCCAAGTTGTGGTATCGTAAGATTGAAGAAAGAAGCTACTGTGAGAAACCTACACATTTTATATTGAGGACTGAGAGAAGATCTCAAATCTCAAACCTCCCGCCCTCAACTGAGTATATTTTTAAGATTGTTTCATTTACAAAGAAAGGGTTATTAGGTTGCACTGAAAGTAGGTGCTTCACCAAAAGTGAGGACACGAATCATAGAAATGTTGACTCACAAACTAGGGAACTTTGGACATCTGTAAGCTAGGCTCAGAAAACTTTAGTTTGACCAGTACAGACGAGAAGGTCTTACTCAATGGTAGTGCCTCAAATTTAAAGGTCCGGGACCTTGGCAAAGTTCTACTTGCTGCTTCTACCCCAATACAGAAGTCTAATGGCACATTGGAATGTATCACAAAGGATTTATCATGCGAACATTGCTTCCCATATTGTAAAAACCTCAAACTTGTTCAAATAAGACATTTCTCTCCAATGATCTGGATGGGGATGAATCTTGACGCCATAGTTTAAGACTTCCAAAGGATTAAAACACCAGGTGTGATTTAACTGAAAGTGGAGACCTTGGAGATGCACATGGAGACTCAGTCTCTGCTCTGGATGCAAAACATGCAATGATTGAAACAGTGTTCAAGCAGATTCACAGAGGGATTCAACAAATTCAAGTGCAGAGCTTCCTCAAAGTGATCATGAAAATCATTCTAATGTTAAACTGTTAGAGGAGACTAGCAACAATACTGAATTCAACATGGCCCCTGGAAATGAGATGGATATAGTTCCTTTTGATTGATCACATCTGGTACTTCCTATCAGCATATGCAAAGGGGAAGACAATGGAACTGGAATCTTAAGAAACGGTCTTACAAAACCTTAAGGTAATTCTGAGAATTGGGCTGTAAAGCTAATCAAGGAAGTGACTGCCAAAGAGCCACAAATTGGTGGTTCAAGGAAAAGATCACACAGATATGGTGACTTCTACAACTGTGACAGGACTCTACCTCATGCTGTTTGTAGGTCCTCACTGGGTTCACCTGGTTCCTTGGAGAAAAATTATGAGTATTGTATTAAAATGATTCGTTGGGTGGAATGTAAAGGTCATATACAGAAGGAATTCCCTATAAAATTTCTTACATGGTTCAGCTTATAAGCAACATCTCAGGAGCAAAGAATAGTATCCAGCAAGCTTGGCTGGACAATTGGTTGATACTTTCTCCAAAGGTGTTTACAGCAAGAGAGCAAAAGTTTTATGTAATGGATTTTGCAGCAAGCTGTGGCATTGAATATGACTGGAAACTTTCTCAGGTCCCTTTTTTTTAACATTTTTCAGTCATTGAAGTAAACACATTATAACTGCTAGATTTTATCGAAGCATAAGGTCACTTTCATTGTATAGTAAATTCTATCCTATAATCATTACAGCTGATTTTCCTATTTGACATTCTAAATGCCACCATCGCTGGTGATGAGTTCATCCAAGACACTATCTAGACATGATGCTTATCTTTTCCCATGTATACTGACATGGCCATAGCCGATAGAGCTATTTAATTACTCGAATTTCTAATTTTAAATTAAGAATCTTGTGGAGCCAGCAAGCTTATTGTACATTTCTTTTTGCTGTTTATTTTTGTTGAATATTTTGTCAGTGATGTCAAAGGTTGATGATCAAGGTCATAAATTTTGGAGGAGTACTCAAAGTAATAGAGAATTGGAATGAAATGCTTATCAAGCTGCTGATTATTCATCAGATCTTCATCAGCTGCTTGGTTGTCTGTATGAGCTACTTGATTACTTGCTTGAGCTACTTGGTTACCTGCTTGAGCTACTTGGTTGCATGCCTGATCTACTTGGTTGTCTATTTGAATTGCTTGAGGTACTTGGTTATGTGCTTGAGCTGCCTAGTTGTCTGTTTGAGCTGGTTGCTTGTCAACTTCACCTGCTTGCTAGATTGTCATGTCATCGTTAAATGTTTCAAAAAAGGTCAGTCTTCAGAAAATGTGGTGACTTCTTCAAAATGTTAAATATGACAGCAAAATTAAATGAGTATTCTCAATGTGTTGGACGGCTTCATATTTTATTAAATGGAATTTTATTTGAAATCAATTCCACCCTTTTTTTGGTGCAGCAGCTCACTTCAAGCGACAACTTCAACGCTTTTCCTTTGCAGATAAATAAAAGATTCTTCAGTTAGACGAGCCTATGATTATGGCGTCGTTTCTTTCTTTAATGAGAGTGACGATGCATTTTTGTTTGGAAGGAAATGACGTTATTGATTTGACCGGCTATAAGTCGAGTACGAGATTTATTCTGGCCATTTTTGGAGAGACGTGGTTTTTTTTGTTATTCGTTGTGTGAAGGAAAATGATTGATGGTGTGAAGCGATATTTATTATTGCTATTTTTGGGCGGTGTGGTCTCCGAATCGTGTAGCATTTTTGAGTGCAGTGTTGATCATTCTTCCTTGACTGGGTGGAGAGAAATCTTTGTTGTAGGAAAATGTGAGTATTGGTAGTAACAATACTCTACTACAGATTGGAGTGGAATGATGTTATTGAATTGAGAGTCAAGCATGATGGACTTGGCTTTTTGAAAATAGTTGAGTGTGGTGGTGTCGTTCTTTTATGGAGTTGTTTCTTAAAAAGAAAACAAAAGAGAGTTGATGCATGGTGTCAAGTGTACAACAATGATTATCCTAGCAATCACTGGGCGGTGAGAATTTATTATTGGAGGAAGACGTGGGTTTCAGCATAAACATTACCTATGCGAAGGCGTGCAGATGTTTACAACTAAGCGACTAAGGAATGGGTGGTATGAGTCTATACCCTGTGTATGGGATTAAAGGAGTTGTGGTTGAAAAAAAGATTGGTGTGGAAACAAAAATTATAATATCAGGCATGGATGTTCATTTTGGCCTGATCACTTCCTAGGAACAGAGACCGAAGTTTTTTTGTGCATATAAGTCTTTGACAATATATATTGAACTAGCGATTCAAGTGATATGTTTTAAAGAGAACTAGTCAAGACCTATTTCAGGTTTCAATGTATTTTTAAGTTGGTGCTCAAACTGAAGTAGGTGCTTCAGCTGAACGGAGTTGGTGCTCCGAGGAGGGTTGGTGCTCTCAATGAGTTGGTGCTCACTTATGTAATTTGGGTTGGTGCCCATTTTGTGAATGAAAGCGATTGATCTTCCGTGGTTTTTTACTCGAAAGGGTTTTCCACATGAAATTTGGTGTTCTCCATGTTGATGTTTGTTCTCTCTACTTCAATTCTCTGTTTTATGTGGTTTCATGTGTTTAAAAGTTTAAAATACTAATTCACCCCCCCCCCCTCTCAGTATTTTCTGTGTGCTCTTCAATTGGTATCAAAGTAGGGTTCCTTCAGAAAAAGAATCAAAACACTTGGAGGTTGATCCTAATTGCACACATGGGTTCTCATGAAGGTCTTGCTACAAATAGAGCACCATTATTGATGGCTCCAACTATGCATTTTGGAGTGTTTGAATATGTACTTATCTAATGTCTCTTGATTTTGATGTTTGGAATAGTGTGAGGACTGGTTACACAATTCCACAACTCCTCCAACGGATGTTGATGAGAAGAAGGCTTTTGAAAAAAATGCAAAAGCCATGAATGCAATCTTAAGTTGTTTGTCCGAGACAAAATTTGTGAATGTTATGCATTGTGATACAGCTAATGAGATTTGGGAGAAAATTTAGAAATTGTATGAAGGAGATGACAAGGTTAAAAAAGCAAAGCTTCAGACTCAGAAGAAATTTTGAAAGTCTTGGGATGTAGGAAGACGAAAACATTGTTGCTTATTTTCTGCGAGTAGATGAAGTTGTTAATCTATTAAGGGTTTAGGAAAAAAGGTTGAGGAGTCCACTGTAGTTCAAAAAAATTGAAGGCCTCTTCCTTTGCATTTTGATGCAAAGGTTCTAGTGATTGAAGAGATGAAGGAACTTGATAAGTTGACTGTTGATGAGCTTCATGGGATTCTAACAGCCTATGAGATGAGGATAAACTCTGATTCTTCATTCCAAAAGGAGGCAGCCTTCAAAGTTTTGATGAAACGAAAAGACAGAGTGTGTATCTAGTGAAAGTTCTAATGAAGAATCTGATCCTGAAGAGACATTTCATGAGAAAAAGGTTCAAGTAAATATAATGCCAAGTTTGTCTTTCAAGTGCTTTAACTATGGTAAGGTAGGACATTTTGCAGCTAAATGTCCACATGTAAAAATGTGAAACAAAGCAAGACTTGTATGCAAAGGTTATGCACAGGTTGACGGTATTGGCTTTGAAGAAACTTTTGCTCCTATTGCAGATTTAGAAGCTGTTATAATGTTTTGTCTTTGCTTCTTTCAAAAGTTTTTAAAAATTTCAAATGGATGTCAAATCTACTTTTCTGAATGAAGAAGTTTATATAGAGCACCCTGATGGGTTTGTTATATCAGAATATCAGAACTATGTACGCAAGTTAAAAACGGCACCCTACGGTCTTAAACAAGCCCCGTGTGCTTAGTATGATAGACTAGATAGATATTTGCAGCAGCAAGGATTCAGAAGAGGGATAGCGGACAGCAATCTATATGTCAAAGGAGGTAATCATATGTTGATTCTTGTAGTTTATGTTGATGATCTGATTTTTGGTAGTGATTGTGAAGAGATGTGTCGAGTTTTTGCTACTAATATGGAGGAGTTTGAAATGTCCATGTTGGGTGAATTGTCATTCTCTCTTGGTTTGCAAATTCATCAATCATGTATATAAGAGAGATGTTGAAAAGGTTTAGAATGGAGGATTGCAATCCTGTGAGCACTCCAATGGTGACAAGATATAAGTTAAGTAAAAATGATGAGTTTCCAGATGCTAATCAAACTTTGTACAGGTCTATGATAGGAAGATTATTATATGTTACAGCTACTAGACCTAACATTATGCAAGTTGTTGGTTATGTTGCTAGATTTCAGGCTACTCCTAAGGATACTCATGTTCATGCAGTTAAAGGGATCTTCAAGTATCTTAGGGGTACTATGGATTATGGGTTATGGTATCCTAAAGGTAAGGATTTTACACTCACAACTTATACAAATGTTCATTGGGGTGCCTCGGTTGATGATAGAAAGAGCACAAATGGAGGTGTATTCTTTCTAGATGGTTGTCTTGTATCTTGGTTGAGCAAAAAGCAAGCTTCTACTCCATTATCTACAGCTGAAGCGGAGCACATGCAGGAGTGTCTTGTTATACACAAGTTCTATGGATGAAGCAAACGCTGAAGGGCATTAAGATAGAGAATGACCATCCTATATCTATCTTTTGTGACAAAATGAGTGCTATTAATATATTTAATAATCTAGTTATGCACTCTAGGACTAAACATATTCCTATTAAGTATCATTTTCTGAGAGAACAAGTTAGTAATCAGCAAGTTAAGTTGGAATATGTTTCTACTAAAGAGCAGATTGCAGATTTGTTTACTAAGTCTCTATCGAAGAAAACTTTTAAATTCTTGAGGGAGAAGTTGGGAGTGATTTCACTCCATCCTTGAATTGTTGTTTTGACTCAGGGCGGGTTTTCATTGTAGTTGATGTTTTGTAGCTTTTGTCGGATAAATCCTATGAGACTATTGTGTATATATATATATATCTATATATATATATATATTATGTGAGATATAATATATATAGATATATATCTAAAATAGTATTAGGAGAAATTAATATAATAATGATTCAGAGATATTACATGTGTGTGTGTGTGTAATTACATAATCAATTATCATTATATTAATCTCATAATAATGAATAGACATGTCCCATGAAGGGACATGTCTCTCCTAGCCTCATTCTCAATATAAATGATCGAGAGATTGTTGCATTTGGAAAACACATACAACATAGAGTGCTATTACATTTGCAGTTATCCTAAAACTTAACATGGTATCAGAGCCAGACTGCAAATGTAAGAGAGCAGTTTGTTGATGGTGAATTGTGACTGTCTCAGAAAATACAGTCTCAGTACAGGGACCATATCTCACAAATCCACCATTGGATTTTGCTGAATTTCAGATATGTTGGTGATAACCAAATTGTGAAGACTCTCACCGAAGCAATTGGAGAGAAAGTGTCGGGTTTAAAAGTTATGACCGACTGTGTACGGGTCTATGTGAAATCTAGTGAGTGAAGTTGTGTTGTAGACTTTTGTCCATACCAAGTGCAAAGAATAAGGTCAAGTGAATTGTAGCAGAGTGTTAAGAAGCCAAAGGAATGCTTGAAGAGTTTGGTATGGGTTGGTAGATATTTTGGGCCCTAACGCAAGGTTCTTTGGAAAACTCAATCTTTAAAGACGTTTTCTGATTTGTTGCATATGGACCCTCATTGAAGCAACTTGTATCAAGGATGTTGATGTGCAGATAAGTATTTATTATCCTTGAGTATTACTTTATCCACTCATTCTAGTCTCTCTCTAATTTGTATTTCTATACGTACTATAAGAGTTATTTTCCTTAATCTTTTCCGGGGATGCTCTTGCAGGAAAAGAAGATTGATATCAGATTCAGAGGGAGTTTGACACTTCAGAGGTAACTTTGGACGAGGAGCTCAGAAGATTGATATCAGATTCAGAAGGAGTCTGATAGTTTATCTTAAGCAATCTTGGATGAAAAAGATCAACAGATTGATATCTTCTCAATGAGTTATTCTCTGTGAGAGAAGTTCGAGGTGAAATCCCTTGTTTCCACCCTTTGCGCTGAGGCATGGTGGATGTCATATGTGTGACTCCATGTTTTTAATGGGCCTGCCCCTGTGTAAATCATGAGGAAGTGACGCCTTCCAAATGATTATAACTTGTATTTGTTAAAGTTATTGGAAGGTGACAATCTTACAATAACTTGATCTTCTATCATGATAGACATCTTGTGATGGCTGAAACAAATCATGATAGATGATATCTTGCATGGTGGATTAAGTTCCTTAAACAAGCCATGATCTTCTATTGTGATAGACATCTTATGATGGTTGAAACATATAAAGATAGATGATATCTTACATGGTGGATTGAATTCCTTAATCAGACCATGATATTCTATTGTGATAGACATCTTATGATGGCTGAAATAGATCATGATAGATGATATGAATGTTCCTATGGTAAGTGCACATTACCTATGGACATTTGTTGAGTACTTGGTGGACATCATGTGACTTGATGTTGGTAGGCCATTACTCTGAGCACTTGGTGAATATCATGCGACTTGATATTCTGCATGTCAATGCTCCTGATATCATGAGATGATATCTTTATAAACTTTTGAGTACTTGGTGGACATCATGAGACTTGATGTTGGTAGGCCATTACTCTTAAGAACTTGGTGGATATCATGCGACTTGATATTTTGTAGGCCAATGCTCCTGATATCATGAGATGATATCTTTATAAACTTTTGAGTACTTGGAGGGCATCATGAGACTTGGTGTTGGTAGGCCATTACTTTGAGCACTCGGTGAATATCATGCGACTTGATATTCTGCAGGCCAATGCTCCCGATATCATGAGATGATATCTTTATAAACTTTTGAGTACTTGGTGGACATCATGAGACTTGATGTTGGTAGGCCATTACTCTGAGTATTTGGAGAATATCATGCAACTTGATATTCTGTGACCAATACTCCCAATATCATAAGATGATATTTTTATGAATCTGAGTTATGGTGAATAATACGAGACTTGATATTCCTAGTCAGACCATATCTCTGATATCACAGTAATGTGATATCAAAATAAAACTTTCACAATTAACTTTGTGTTGCTCTCTTGGATGTGTTTTATCCTCCCTAGCTAAGAGGGAGTGTTGATGTTTTGTAGCTTCTGTCGGGTAAATCCTATGAGACTATTGAAAATATATATATATATATTATGTGAGATATAATATATAGATATATATCTGAAATAGTATTAGGAGAAATTAATATAATAATGATTCAGAGATATTATATGTGTGTGTGTATAATAGTATATGTGTGTGTGTGTGTGTGTGTATGTGTGTATGTGTGTGTGTGTGTGTGTGTATATATATATATATAGTTACATAATCAATTATCATTATATTGATCTCATAATAATGAATAGACATGTCCCATCATGGGACATGTCTCTCCTAGCCTCATTCTCAATATAAATGATAGAGAGATTGTTGCATTTGGAAAACACATACAACATAGAGTGCCATTACATTTGCAGCTATCCTAAAACTTAACAATTGTTATATTCTATGAGCCCCATTTTAGTTATGCAGGTTGGGATCAGTCATTGATGCCAAAGGGGGAGTAGTAAGTCAAGGGGAGCAACATTATTTCAAAGCAATTTTAGTTTCAGTTTGGTTTCAAATGGAGTTGTCATCAATGACAAAGGGGGAGATTGTTGAATATTTTGTCACTGATGTCAAAGGTTCATGATCAAGGTCATATAAATATTGGAGGAGTACTCAAAGTAATGGAGAATTCGAACGAAATGCTTATCAAGCTGCTGATTATTCATTAGATCTTCATCAACTGCTTGGTTGTCTATTAGCGCTACTTAGTTACTTGCTTGAGCTACTTGGTCACATGTTTGAGCTACTTGGTTATGTGCTTGAGCTGCTTGGTTGTCTGTTTGAGCTGCTTGAGCTACTTGGCTGCGTACTTGAGCTGCCTAGTCATCTATTTGAGCTGGTTGCTTGTCTACTTCACCTGCTTGCTGGATTGCCATGTCATCGTTGAATTTTCAAAAGGTCAATGTCTCCAAAAATTTAAATGTGGTGGCTTCTTCAGAATTTTAAATATGACAGCAAAATTAAATGAGTATTCTCAACATGTTGGATGGCTTCAGATTTTATTAATTGGTGTTTTATTTGAAATCGGTTCCACCATTTTTTTGGTGCGGCGGCTCATTTAAAGTGATGGCTTCAATGCTTTTCCTTTGCAGTTAAACAAAGGATTCTTTAGTCAGTCGAGCCTATGATTATGGAGTTGTTTCTTTCTTTAATGAGATTGTCAATGCATATTTATTTGGAGGGGAACGACGTTATTGA
Source organism: Thuja plicata (assembly GCA_018584345.1). Classification (NCBI taxonomy): domain Eukaryota; kingdom Viridiplantae; phylum Streptophyta; class Pinopsida; order Cupressales; family Cupressaceae; genus Thuja; species Thuja plicata. The sequence goes on from MU224036.1 coordinate 33,268, forward strand.
CTTGAGCGGCTATGACTCGAGTATGAGATTTACTCTCGCTGTTGAGAGATGTTGTATTAGTTGTGTGAAGGAAAATGATTAATGGTGTGAAGCAATGTTTATTATTGCTATTTCTACGTAGTGTGGTCTCTAAATCGTGCAACATTTTGAGTGCAATGTTAATCATTCTTCCTTGACTGGACTGAGAGAAATCTTTGATGTAGGAAAATGTGAGAATTGGTAGTAACAATACTCTGCTATAGATTGGAACGAAATGATGTTATTGAATTGAGAGTCAAGCATGATGGAGTCGGCTTTTTGGAAATAGTCGAGTGTGGTGGTGTCGTTCTTTTATGGAGTCGTTTAAAAAAAAATGAAAGAGAGTTGATGCATGGTATTAAGTGTATAGCGATGATTATCCTAGCAATCACTGGGCAATGTGAATATATTATTGGAGGAAGACGTGAGTTTCAGCATATACATTACCTTGCTGGAAATTTAAAAATGCTAAGGCATGAAGATGTTACACCAGTGTTACCTAGAGACCCGTCTCCCCCCTCCAGACGCGTCTCGGAGATGGAGGCGCGTCTCCAGAGTCTTCAAAAATGGCTGGAGACTTCATGGCGAAGTCTCCCAAAGAATCTAAGTCTCTGATTCCAAAAAATGAAGTTTCCCGCCTGTCTCCTAATTAAAAAACAAATTTTAAATACAACATTAAGTCATTTTATGATTTTGACCCTCATTTTAATGTTTTTTTTAGCAAGGCGTTTTTAAATGATTTAAGTCATTTTATTTTATAAGGCACGGACATTAGAAAGTTAATAGAAACATTTTAAAATTTTATTCCTTCCTAAAGGAAGCTACGATAAACATTTTTATTCATTCCTAAACGCAGTTACGATAAACAATGAACATTTTTAAATTTTATTCCAACCTAAACGCAGCTACGATAAACAATGAACATTTTTATTCATTCCTAAATGCAGCAAACCTGAGTTGGAGAGTGATGGTTTTCTGGACAGCATCATAGCTGAAGGCCTTGAGATGGATGATCACAGCCTTCTGGAGTAGATGATACTAAATAGATTTCTGATTTTTGCTTACAGTTTTGAGTTTTTTGTTTGCATATAAGTGATTTAGCATCAAACTATATATTTTTGAATTTCAAATTTCAATATGTAATGGTAATCTCCGCGATTATTAATCTAATATGAAGATGATCATATGCGATATTTAGAAATCAGATATGACTGAGATATGCAATATGAGTTTTGAACTATTTGACTCTATATTAATATGACATTACTATTTAGTATTAGTCTTTGACTCTTTAAACTTTTAATGTTCAATTCTTGTTTTCAAAGCACTATGTTATGAATCTATGGTATTTCTTATAAATTATTAAATTATATTAAAAAAAAATTAGCCGTCTCCAAGTACCCCCATCTCCTATTTTTGAAAAATAGTCGTACCGGTACGAGTACCAGTACTGGAGACCTCCAAGTCTCCCCGTCTCCAGGTAACCTTGTGTTATACAGTGAAGCAACTAAGGAGTGAGGGGTATGTGTCTATACCGTGTGTATGGGGTTGAAGGAGCTACGCGGTTGAAGAAAAGATAAGTGTGGAAATAGAAATTATAATATCAAACATGGTTGTTCATTTTGGCCAAATCACTTCCAAGGAACAGCGACCAAAATTTTTTGTGCATATGAGTCTTTGACAATATATATATTGAGCTGGTGATTCAAGTGATTTGTTTTAATTTTAAAGAGAACAAGTCAAGAATTGTTTCAAGTTTTAGTGTATTTTTGAGTTGGTGCTCAAACTGAAGTTGGTGCTTCTGCTGAACGGAATTGGTACTTCGAGGAGGGTTGGTGCTCGCAGTGTGGTGCTCATTTATGTAATCTAGGTTGGTGCCTATTTTGTGAATGAAAGCTATTGATATGCTGTGGTTTTTTACCCAAAAGGGTTTTCCACGTGAAATTTGGTGTTCTTGTTGATATTTGTTCTCTCTACTTCAATTCTCTGCTTTATGTGACTTCATGTGTTTTAAAGTTTAAAATATTGATGACTATGTTCTTTTCTATTTAGTAAATTTGGGTTTTGATGGGTCAGACAATAAAGTAGAGTAATACAAATGAGTGATTTGTTACTCAGAATTATGAGAATCAAGTCCACACTACCAACGTTGCAGGGCCAAAACTATCCATAATTGAATCAAACTACCTAGGCTTAAAACTACCACATGGACATGTTAGCAAACTACCAAACTAAAGAAAATAGCCACGGAAACTAGAAATTAAAAAACAGAATAGGCTGGTGCATCTAGAAACACAATAATATCACAATAAAGACCCTTAACAACTGATTTTGTGCCCCTCTTCTTGAAGCTCTCACTGTTATTTGTTCCCTATGTGGCACAAGGAGATTGACCTGAGCTGATGCTTCGGAAAGTTGGATTCAAGGGCCATGGTTGTTAAGAAATTATGGATCAGAAGATAAGATATAAACTGAATGTATGTAGTAGAATGCAATTGCCTTGGTTATTGATTGATTCTACATATTTGAATATCTATATATATTGAACTAGCAAATGTGAA
>MU224036.1:45778-60079 GCA_018584345.1 Thuja plicata
ACCTAAAAAGTGTGACTTCACCCTTGTATAGCTGCCCCTAAAATCATCTTCACAAATATGGCAATCCCATACCCTAGTCCCTCCTGCATTCTTTTTCTTTTCAGGCCTAGCTGTGACAAATTGGAGATGAGGTTTTTTTTTGTTGAAGGGGCCCTTTGCATGTTTGCTCATAATTGTTGAAGGGCATTTAAATTTGTCACTTTGTTGTTCACTACTAGCTTCAACACTGAAAGTACCACCCCCCAAATGCTCTTCATCACTACTACTATCCCCACTGCTGCTCATTGTGCTTAGTTTTGAGATTTAAGAATGCAATGAACTGAAACAATGAAAAAAATTAAAAAAATCAGACTTTCAAGCTTTCATATTGGTAAAAAAAAATGAAAAAATAGAAGCATAAACTCACACTTACTTGTTGCACAATGTAGATAGTTGAAACCCTTGCACAATCAATGAAGAAAACCTCCTTTGCTGCTATAAAACCAAAAAATCAGACTGCTGCCAAAACACAATGAAAACAAAAAAATGCTTATAAGCCCATATAGAGCCACGATTTTGGCATTTTAGGGCAAGTATGGTGGTGGGGCCCACAAAACGACCCCACCTATGGAAGCCATTTAAGTTTTTTTTGCTTTATTTTTTTTTTTTAAGTGTCTTTTTGGTTGGGGACGGACGGCCGTCCCCGGGAGGCACGGGGGACGGCTACGGCGTCCCCAACCGTCCCCGGGACTTTTTCCCGTCCCCCTTTTTTTGGGTTGCTGTCCCCAAGTCCCGGGGACGTTCCCCACAAAATCTTGAAAATTGGGGACGGCGTGGGGACATCCCCAAGCCGTCCCCAAGTCCCCGGGATGTCCCCATTCCGGAAACCTGGGGATTTAGGCCGGAGACACGTCCCTGGGTAACCCTGGAGACAACTCGACCAGCTTCAACATCTTAGTGACCAAAAAGAGAATTTTTATTTATAATCATATGCTATATTTCTCTTAGGAAAGAATTGCACTATGCATGGTACTAAGATCAAAGATTCTATAAGACCTCAGTAGCATGCAATCATTCCATTACATTCAATAAAACTCACAATCATTGACTACACGGATAAATTATCCATCAAAATACCACCTAGATGATCTTGTATATTCAAGAATTACGGACCTAAGTCCAGCTCCATGCTCTTGGAGATCTGTCTTAAAGTCTACCTGAACCTTTTGGGCTTCCTAAGCTATGGTCTGGTGATAAGTTGTTTCCTTTATCTATTTGAAACTTATAAGCAAACTTCCGTACCTGTATTTAATTCCTTGCTGAGGAAATTAACTTTGATATCTGCATAACTGCAATTTTGCCATGGAAAGCAAGCTACATGATCCATACTTAAGATGCTCACCAGTTCAAATTCAAAAGCAGATGTACTGGATTAAATTCAATTCAATGAAATATATGTGAGATCCCACTGGAGTCTTAATCAAGGCTTAAAATAATGGATGGATTGTTCCAGAACAAATCTAGGCTGGGACTATCTTAAAACAAGTTACATGTTAAATGATTATGACTTTAGATCAGACAACCCTACTAGCTTCAACATCTTAGTGACTAGAAAGAAAATTTATATTTATATTCATCATAGAATGGCACTATGCATGATACTGAGACCAAAGATTCTATAAGACCTTAGTAGCATGCAATCATTCCATTGCATCCGAAAAAACCTCAAAATTATTAACTATCAAGACAATTATCGATCAACATACCACCTTAATGATCTTTATTTATTTCAGAATTACGGGCCCAAGCCTAGCTCCATGCTCTTCGACCTCTGTCTTAAAGTTTACCTTAACCCTTTTGGCCCGCCGATCTATGGTTTGGTGATAAGTGGGGGCGCTTACCTCCAAGATAGCCCAGGCACAAATCCTAGCTGACAAATTATATAGTTCCTATCCAGTGATAATGTCGTTATTGTATAATGAATGTGTGGAGTTAAAAGTGGCCTCTATCAATTAGAGAAAAAAAAGAACAGAATCAACGGAAGAAAAAAGATACATCGAGATTATTCCAGATACACACAATTTCAACTTGAAACAAACGGCCACAAACATGGCATGTGTTAGCAATTTGACAAGGAATTAAACAACATTTTAGAGTTTTATTTAGCTCTAAAAACAACCGCTTCTAACACAAACAATACGAATTCCGCTATCTCAGAAAAGATATTCATCAATTTCTATCTCAATTATCTCTCCATCATCAAAAGGATCAACTTTCCTCGGTTTTTGCCCTGGTGGCATAGGAAGTGGTGGCAGCCCTCTTCCCTTATTCTTGTTCTTTGGCCGTGCCTGCCCATCATAGAAAATTCTTATCTTATAGGCTATTTGAGGTCAATTTAAAATAAAACAGTTCTAATTTTAAATTTCAAATTCTAAACAAATTTCGTGTGACCTGGTTATGTTTTTATCAAACATTCCCACCCCATAGAGACATTTGAAAAGATTTATCATACTTGTAATGAGAATTTCAGTCCTAAGTTTTAGGCCACATTTAGTTTTTTAAAATAGGTGAGTTATATGAATACATACATTTCCAAAGGAGTGATTGAATCTCTTGCCCTTTTTTGTCCGCCTATCACCTCTACCACATTGGACTGTAACCAAATACAGCAATTGTAAGTCTTTTTTTATCAAAATAGTAAGAAAGACACAGTTATCGGAATATGCATTTCTACAGAAGCAGTGGAAAGCCATTTCTACAGAAACAGTGGAAAACCATTTCGACAGAAATAGTGGAAAGTCATTTATACACACTAAAGGAAAATAATAAGTAAGAAATACACAGTCGCAGTAAGAGACATTTCTATACAAATAATGACAACCCACGTCAATACAACTCTGAAAAATTCATAGATTGTTTGTCTTACTTGAAGGGTAACATTGTGCTGAAGCAGCAAAGGACATTGAGGTTCTGTTCTGCACACATCCCTTCACTTGTTTCCATGAAAAAGACGAGGGATGCAGCAGACAACTCTGAGATGCGGCCATTGTTAATGCCATAGAGATAGACACAACTATTGTTGGCTGAGAAGCAACGAGAGGAATAGATTGGAATTGGATTATAAACCATTTTCTCTTATATTTATATAACTCACAAGTGCTTTTATTTTCGTGCTAGATAAGTCAAGTTTACGTGGAATTCAAATACTTTCTCCCGAAGAGATAAACTCGTGATTTTTGGAATGAATTTAACTCTATCCCATTTTGTGAGTGGCCATTTTCATGGATTGGAATTGGGAAAAAAAAAAAAAAAAAAAAAAATTGAGAGTAGTAGGGGGAGAGGGATTAGTAGAGGCGCATTTTATGTTTGGGTAGTTATATGTTCACATTGACATCTATCGACTTAATTAGGTAGGCAATTTAGTTGTAAATCTTTAAAAAAAACTTTTTGTATCTAATGTAAAGGCGATCTACCATATGTCATCAAATAATTGGTCTAAGGTGTTAAAAATCTGATCATTTAGATGGATGAGTGTTCATGGGGTGGGTCTGTCACAACAAGTGATGTGGCAAGGCCATCTTACTAGATGCTTTGTCCACAAGGCATCCAAATAGTGTACCACCCTCACGGACAATAAGGCGCATTAAACATGCATCATCCATTCACTCCCTTTAGACCTACGACATTTACTACATATTCCTTTGTTTTGCGCCCAATATCCAACACAAAGTCCATTAAATGCTTCATTTCATCACACATCACACCCACTTTCCCTCCCTTCTTTCATGCATATTTGTAGTGTTTATGAGCTTAGCCTCCAAAATGTGTTCAATTAAGTTCACTTAACCAACATTTCTCACACCATAAGATGTTCGGCTTCATGCAAACTTTGTCATATTTGAAAGCACTTGTTTGACATGCTCCCATACTCGGCTTTGACTTGTTCTGGATGTCATTGAAGGTGACCTTCGCCTATGTATGTATGTATGTATCAGTAATAATTTTTTACAAAAGAGAAGGCATAACAAAAATAACATTCCCTCCTGTAAACAAATGATAAAATAAAAATTTGTTATTCTTCAACCTATTTTGTAATCACAAACCCTACATGGGTTTAATATATATTTCCCATTAATGTTTTGCTTATAGGGTTAAGAATGACAATATTCTAATGTACTATAGACCTATCAAGGTCGAGACATTAAACAACGTTTAAAATAAAATAAAAATATACTACAAACTATTAGGGTCAATACATCAAATAATATTTAAATTAAAATGTAGATCTTTTGGGGCATGAGCCCATAGCGCAACAGTTGTTGTGACCCTGTTAAGAGGGGCATCTCAAGTTTGAAACTCTTGGTGGATGGAGATTCACAAAGGAAGGAGTGTAGCGTGGATACATGATGCAGGAGCACCCATGGGTTGGTAAGTCAATCCTATGGATTTTTTTGTGTGAAGCCCTCTGAGGCATGTTGTATATTTCATAAGGTCATGTTGACCATAGTGTGTGAGTACAATAGGGATTAGGGTCTAGTTGAGTCTTAAGTCCTTAGAAAGTTGCAATTAGTGGCTAAACTATTGTAAAGCCTCATGATTGGTTAGAAGTGATGATGATGTCATCATGATTTCATCGGGGCTTGGAGATGCTTGGAATCATGTGTGAACCAAGATAGAAGTCTAGGATGAGGTTAGAGGTGTTTTTAATCTCATTTGCATTGAGTTGTGAAAAAGTACAAAAAGAAGTAAAAGTTGCTTGGACAACATTTTCCAAGTTTGCAAAAAAGGTGGAGAAGTGCCCTAAGCAAAAACCAAAGGCATGGTTGACCTATTTAAGACCTATGATGACCTAATCCCAAGGTTAGCCACCCATTGTACGGATTCTGATTTTGAGGAATACAGAGAAGTGTTGTTTGTGTGCATTTTTAGTTAGTTATTAAGTAACATTAGGTTTAATATGGATTGAATTCAGTATTGTAGCTCGAGCATGGATTAGATTAGTTGTTTTTATTGCTTTGTGTGTCATTGATTTAGTATTTTGAAGTTCTTTATTTAATTTTCTATAAATTTTCTTGTTTTGCATTGTCACTGGTTCAACCAAGAAGTTTGTAAAGATGGAGACCTAGCTCACTATCCCACCATTCAATTTGTACGGCCTCTTGGGGATAGTGAGTAGAATCTGTGTACATAACATGTATAAGAGCTTGGGCCCTCAAATGGAGAGGAATCATTTTTAAGGTCTTGCCCTAGGCAAGCCAGCAGTGAGCCCGGCTAGGGAAGACACTGTTGCAGAATGCATAACTTGCAGAGGTGTGAACTAAAGACCCAATCAGCTATTGGGAGTTGAATTTGGGAGTCTTACAGAGAATTGGTGAAGAAGAGAAGGTTGTTCCAATCAAGATTGGATTCTAAAGCTTGTAGACTAGCCAAGAAACCTGTGAAGTCCTTAAACCCTCCTAAAACCACACATTTTGGGTTAGGGCGTTGTACAGAAGGATGGAAGCCTAAGACCCCAAAAATCTTTGAGAGGTTGGTAAATGAACCTAGAACCCAAAGAAAAGTTGTAGGGTTACTTTGGGAAGAAGTGGAGAAAATCCCTATTTTCTCAGAATAGGAGGCCTAATAGGGCTACTAGCCATTAGGTCTATTTTGAAGCTAATTGCAGAAATCAACTATCAAGTTCAATCAAGAGGGACTCCTAACACCTCTAGTTGATCAAATTGAAATGTCAAAGAACACCTCCTCACCTCTGCAAGAGTACCTTACAAGAATGGGGGTGGAAGTCCTTTAGGTGAGTTGAAGGGCAAGTAAGTTGAAAGCTAGTAAGCACCAAGTAGAGATCTTGGTTTGGTAATTATTTCTTGGTAGTTAGGTTGGTTAAGGAGACCAGGGGATCAAGAATCTTGAAGAGATCCTACAGGTCAGTAGGGGTGTAGAGAAAGCACCTTAAAGTCTATTGAAAGACTAAGACCATGAGCTTGTGATTGGCTCATCCAACCTCCCTATCAATACAGAGGATCATAGAGTTTGATGTCATTGATGTAGACATCTGAGATTGGTGCACCGTAGATAGGCTAGTGAATAGTGTTGATCGGTCCCTCTAGTTAGTGTTGATATTGTTGCACAATTCTTCGTGGACAAAGACCACGACAACAAGGGTGAGAAGGAGCCAGATAGGAGAAGTGGAGTGATAAGTAGACAAAGCGAAGCGATAAGGATGGGGGAGGTATAAGGAGAGGGAGATATAAGGGTATTTGAAGTGATAAGGAGGGAAGGAACAAGGAGATGGAGGAGAGATAAGGAGAGATTAGAGTTGAGGTAAATAAGGTGGGAAAAATCTAGGAGGTGTTAATGCCTCGGCAGGCACAAGTATTACCTCAAGGATGAGTCCCCCTACTGTGACCCCACTGGTTCAAAGCTCCACTCAAAAGCGATTACCAATCAAAAAAATGTAGATCTTTTGAAAAGATTTGCTTTTAATGAAGATCTACATTATATATTTTTGAGAAGGAAACCAATGACATCAATCAAAATGCAAGACTTGTCAAAGATTAGGTATAAGGTAGTGACCAAGATAATATTGGCAATGCTTATTAAGCTCATATTTATGTAGTCTAAAGTATCCTTTGCAATTATCAAAAGAGTATGCAAACCTAGAATGGTCATATCATAACATTACAAGGCTTGCATGGGACCCACCTAAAATGGTCTTAACGTATCTTTACAGTGCTCAAATGAGTACAAATCTATAATGGTATTATCATGGCTTTATAGTGCTTGAAAGATCATCGACCCATAATGGTCTTTTAAAAATCTAGAAAATTATAATTTGACCATTGTAGAATGGTTGACAAGACTTGTCTTAGTTAAGGTTTGAGAATAATGATCAAAATAGTCTGAACAATTCTCATCGTATGCACAAATCCACATGATCAAAATTGGTATACATACCAAGCAATAGTACGATCACATTAAGGCGTGTAATATAAAATTGATATCAATTGAAAATATATCACAATAGGTCAAGAGATGGAAAACAACTAATCATCAAAACCATAATGATGCAAGGTTTCATCACAATTATAACTCAAAATATCAAATATGCAATAAGAAACTCTCTTGCGTTTGCGTGAGTTCTCAAATGCAAGGTTCTCTTATCATTCTTTCTTATTTACTTCGTTCTCTTTGATGATGCTCTCCCTCCTCATATAGGAAGGGGAAACTAATTTCTTGCATCCACCTCACTCAACCAACAAGGTATTTTTTAAGTCAACCATAGTGTCACAAAACATTATAAATCATTCATTATTGTTATAAAGACAATAAATTCACATTAAAATCTCTTCAATCAATATCTAACTGATATTTTCCTTTGTCGTAACATAATTGAAATAGAACAGTCATAGTATACATTTCCACAAACTACAATTTTAGTATTGTAATTAAAAACATATCAAAGTATTTAAATTAAAGTTAATTAAAACACCCTAGTCAAGTTGATCAAAAAATAGGATGCAACATGTTGTTAGTGCTTATTAGTTGGGGTTGTAAGGAGATATTACTTGAGACAAATTAGCACTTTGAGGTTTTTCTATCTAAGGATATGTTGTGTGATACGATTTACATGTTTCTCTCTTTTTTCTATGGCTACTTCCTCGAGGTTCGTGTTCACATGGTTTGGTGTGATGGACTTGGGAGAGTTGTGGTACATTGTTGTGAGAGAGTTTGCAATGTTTCTTGTTTCTTATTATACAAGTAAGGAGAGAGCCTTGTACTATAAGTCACAGTAGCATAAATATCATATAACAAATTACAAGAGGAGCACATAGGCCCAAACCCAGCTCAATATTTGCATGAAAGTTTGAGATTTCCACAAAAAACTATTGTAGTATAGGTGGTATGTAGGCTAATATCAAGCTTAAGAATAGGCATGCAAGCCTGAGCAAATAGATAGACAAACAAAACAACTAACATCAAGGAAACAACAAAAAGGAAATAGCAACACTGTTCATCAAGAATAACCTTTGATAAGGTTCCAATTTTCCTTAAGGGAGTATAGGGACTCTTCCCAATCTTCCTTATTCTCCATCTTTTTAACCTTTGCATATTTATGAGAGTAGTTATCCTTTTTTTTGCTTTGTCATCGTAAAGTGCCCTAAAACACTTCCCATAACTACTTTTTGTATTATCCCTTCAATCAGAGTAATAATATTGCTAAGAGCCTGCTCCATCCTTTGGAATTTATAAACATAATCAATAGACTCAATCTTCAATCTAGGTCCAAAATATGAATATGAAGGTTGACCACTTGAACTCTGGAGCTTTTATGTCCTTAGTTTCTATATTAATGTTGGTTTTTCTAACATCTTCATCATTGACAAACTGGTTTCCAATGTCCATCTCATCATCTTCCCTCTTTTAATCTTTCTCCACTCCAATGTCATCTTCATCCTCATTTTCTTCCTCCTCTATGTCACCTTCTTCATTACCCTCATATCATTCAACATCAAGGCCCTTGTCATCCTCCTCCTCCTCACGAGAAACTTCCTCTAGAAAATCATATTCATACTGAGGATTAAATTCCTCACTAGCATAATCATCTTATTCCTCCCTAGTCACAATTTGTTTCCCTTCGAGATCATTTTTTCTACGCAAGAAAGTAGGCTAAGCAAGTCTCTCAGATCTTCTACCACTCATTTATATGGAGCCAATTCGCCCTATACAATGTTTTCATTTATGCTACATTTTTTCCTTTCTTCTGTACATCCTAATTATCCAAAATGTCAATGGTGCCCTCCTCCAACACTAGAGAATTTGGGTTATAGTCCAGTTTCCTATTTTTAGCCAAAATGAGGTTTTGAAAAGAGGGAGTTTTTTTTTTAAGATATCGTCTACAATAATTCTTAAATAGAGGAGAATACGTACAAGGGACACCTTCACCAATTGGCAAAGAATCTTTTTTATTTTTCATTTTTTATTTATTTATTCCCCACCTAGATTTTCCTTTTCAACAGTGGTAGGGTTTCTGGTTGAAAGGTGAGACTTTATCTTAGCTGATTTTATATTAATCGATTTCTTTTAAGCAACATGGTTAGAATGAGGGATAATAGCAAGAGAAAATTATATATGGCCATAATAAGCCCTTAGCAGAGAGGAGAGGAAGCTCCATCCTTATACACTTTTAGAGAGAAAACAATAAATATTTATTTTTAAAAGACAGATATTTATTTTACATTATGTCTAATGTGATTCAAAATTCAAAAATGGTAGTCGTGGACTACCTTAAATCTTCCCTCTAAAGTAAAGTATTTCACTACACAAAAGCATACTAGTTCTCATGGTGCTAAAAGATTCTCCCAATTGAAGTCATTTTGAAATCACTCTGTCTTTCCCCTCTTCTCAAATAAGCAACCAATAAACCTCTATTATTTATTGTTACTTTGCTTAGATACTTTTAGTCTTTCATATTATAAGTTTGTTGCCTCATAAATCAGGTAAGGGAAAACCAAAAAATGCAAAATTCCTATCATGACTTTGCCATGCTCCCAAGAATTGCAAAATTTTGAGGTCAGCTAGTCATTATACCCTTTCTTAGCAAGGAAAAATGGAGTAAGACCAACATCATCAAAAAAATCCCACAATTTGACTTTCTACTATAGCTTGTCTCAAGAAATGTGTTCCAAATATTTAATGGGACCTCCTATCTTGCCATTTACTTCACTGGCCTCACCAATATGACCACCAACCACCACAATAGAAAAGTCTCTGAAAATTTAAATCAGCCTTAAAAATGCAAATTCCTCTTAGTTCATCCACATTAACAATAATATCTCTAATCTTGGCAACCCCGCCAATAGATAACCTTACCTTTATAACCATAAAGACTGCCAAATGAATGTTTCATTTGGCATTCTTATAGTACAAACACCCTTTTCTCCCTTTCCCAGAAAATAATTATTAAAATGCACTTGGAAATCATGCTCTTAATAATAATATCACACATGAGGAATTGACTTAAAACCACCAGTAGCTTCTTTGGCAAGGATGTGAGTAATAATATAAGCATTAAATAAATCATGTTCCTCATAATGAACATAGATCCCCACCTTAATCATCGTTACTTGAAGTCAAATTAATCAACTCTTTTACTTCAATAATTTTAGTCATGTCTAAATGATAGATCCCTTTAAGCCCTGTGGCATTTGTCTCACATAGCATTACCTCCTTCTAGGTTGGCATATGCCTACACATTTTCTACTCAGTGGACATTATGAAACATACTACTTTTGAATCTTTCATTTTAAATCATCTCCTTAGTTTTGGTGGGACAATTGCATACTCCCAATAGGTCCACTACAAACAAGATAAGCCCATATTAGAAACAACATCCAAAACTATATTACCTTCCCTATAAATATGTTGAATAGTGGACTAAAGGAAACTCGTTATCATTATTTTGAAATTATCAATCATACATATGATTTTCCAAGGGGGGACGATGTCACCTTTAAGGATTTCAATCATCGAATTCAAGTCTCCTTCAATAACAACCTAATTAAAGCCCAACTCTTTCAGTCTTTTAATTCCCCACCAAACAACAACAACCTCAATTATATTGTTAGGGCACCTTCCTAGGCTTTTAGCATATCTTTCCATCAAATATCAATTATTATCTTTGATAACTCCAAGTAGCAATATACCCATGGTTTCCTTTCAAACATCCATCAAAATTTCATTTAATTCATCCCTCATCTAGCATTTTCCATTTAGTGAATTTTTTATTCAAAATTTTAACCTAATTATTTTGGTGAAATCTCGAGTGATTGTAATGTCCCCTTTTATAATAGCTTATATAATTGGGACAATTACCTCGCAAAATCAATTGCAAGAAACATCTCTCCTTCAAGTCTTGATTATTACTGTGAATTATATTATATGATACCATGTATGATGTAAACTTACACACACACACATATATATATGTATACATACACATGTACATACATACATGTGTATGTATGTATACACATACACACACACATATATATGTATGTATCTATGTATAAATAAATAAAACTATGTATGTTATATGTAAGTATGTATGTATAAATAAAATTGTGTGTGTACATATATGTATGTATGTATGTGTGTGTGTGTGTGTATACATATATACATACATACATATATATGTATGTATGTATGTATGTACATATACATGTACATATGTGTGTGTGTGTGCACACATATATGTGTATTTACACACACACACACACACACACACACACACACACATATATATAGTGTATCATCTTAAAATGGAAGCACTTTCCATGTTAAGAACATTTAGCCCTCGTTAGGGGATTTTTTTGACCACCATCACATTGTCCTTTCATTTATGCATTCTCTCTCACTTATGTGTCTGTTTAGGACCCTGATTGGGCCTCTCCGGACACCTCCCATCCCATCTGGCATGTTTTCCAGGGGTCCTGACCCCCTAGGTCAAGGTCAACCTCGACCTTGACCTATGTCAAGGATGACCTTGACCTTGACCTGGGTCCCCCTTTCAAATCTGGAAGCTTGTCGGCTGCCGAGGTCATCAAAAATTCATTTCCCGCTTCTGGGTCGGCTATTTTGGGTTCTGAAGCGGCAAATCTTAAATTATATTTAATATAGGTCCTCTTCTAGGGGCATGGGTTTGATTGGAATTTAATTCTCCTATGTCGGCCTCTCTAGAAGATTGTGCCCTAGTTTCATATAAAAGGAAACTTTCTCCTCTCATTTTCTCTAACTGACTCAACCATCAACAACAAGATCCATCAACTAAGTGAAATCAAGCAAGAAGTCATCAAGAAAAAAGTTCAAGAATCCATTTGTTCTACATGTTTTAAATCTCTCAAAGTATTCAAGTCTTCCTCTCAAGCATTCAAGTTCTCCATTGAAGATCAAGGATTCAAGATTTCAAGCCTTTGAAGGGATTTTGTTCAAGCATTCAAGATTGATCATTCAACCCCTAGATCTATCCATCATGGTGGAGTGATCTTCCTTCAAGATCCTTTGTGCATCCTCAAAACTCATTAATTCTCCCTTCAAGGTGGATTCCAAGCATACAATCATGGAGGTTTTTGGTTTCTAATTGAGTCTAAGCTTTCATATTCACATACTTGTTTACATTCAAAATGTAATTACATATCTATTTGAATGTCACAGCTTCATTATTATATTTACTTCTACTACTTGCTAGCATTCTTTATTTTAATTGTTGATTTCAAGGTTAATTCCTAAATCAAGGTTTGACTAAGGCAAACCCATCCACCCAACAAACAAACCATTTTTATTGCAGGTACAGGTTCAAAACAACAGATTGGGATAGAGATTTTGATACCCTTTTTGGCAAACTTTCAAGATCTGAAAATAGAATTTCAGTCTGAGACTTTTTTAGGTCGATTGTGACCTAGGGCACAATCAAAAATTTTGGCAAATGGTGACATTGACTTGAGGGTACAAATCAAAATTGTCTTAGAACAGAAAAAGATTTCTGGGTTTTGTTCCTCTCTGCGTTTCTATTCTAGATCTGGTCTCGGATTTTCCAGAAACTGAATACAGGCTCCAAAAAACAACATTATTTGGATATGAAATATTTCAAGGTTAGTACATTTCTCCTATTCAGTTCAATTAAAGTTCTTAATCTTTCTAAACTATTCACATATTCTCTTCTATAAAATGGGAATTAGGGTTTCTCTCTTTAGTCCATATCCTTAATAGGTTGATTCATTTATGTATTGATCCTTGTCTTAGGGTTAATCAATTTGGATCTTCCGTTTGAGTAATTTGGGATTAAAAGAACAATCCTACCCTCCTCACACACACTTACATATCTCAAATATAATACAACACCTCAATCCCACCCCATTTTATTTATTACATTTTGGTGAACTCGAGATAGACAACTCTTTCTTTTTGGTGTTAGATGCTTTGCCTCTTTTCCTTAGAGACTAGCTTTTGAATACATACTAAATTAGTTTTCTTTTATGCTCTTGCATTTTAAAATACAAAAATTCTAAATACTTATAAAAATATAAAAACATTTCTTGTATTTCATTCACTATGAAGATATTTAAGATGCTATGGGGTATGACTATTTTTCTCATTACGCTTCTTTGAGCATCTCTATATAGTACTTATGATGTCTATGAAAGTATCATCCATTTCATTATGTTTGTTAATCTTCATGTTTCACTTGCATATGTTATTTTGAGATTAAATAATACTAGTCTTCCTACTTTCAAAACTTTAATCAAGGATTTATGTAGTGGACTTATTACTCTTTTGGATTATGTGAAGAATTGGGTAGATGATACTCCACCAATTAATCTTCCTAATCCTATCATGCTTAATCTAGTTCCTAATATACCTAATCCTAATCTTATCAATCCTAATTAAATTCTAAATATTCCTATTGTTGTTTCTCCATCTTCAATCCCTAGTTCTTCCCACATTTATGATGGGGCCCAAGCTAGGGTTCATGATAATGATGTTTGAGAGTTCTTTCATTTACCTTCCCCTCCCTATCCAATCCATGATGATGTTAAAGGGAAAAACAAGGAAACCTCTTCTAATCCTATCATTCCACCATACACAACATTTTCTCATGAACATCATAATCAATCTCCTCCTATCAAAGCTTTGCAAGATAGGTACACTACCAGATATACTATGGTGGATAAACAAGGCTATAAAGGTTTAGGGATTGGTATCAATGAACAAGGCATTAAAAACCTGATTCATTCATCTCCTAAACAAGATATGCATGGTATAGGTTTCCCACCTCCTCCAATCAAGGTAGTGGATCTTAACCATCGTCCTCCTCTTCATGTTCTTCTCCCAACACCTTCTTTAGATCACCCTGATACTCCTCAAGATGTGGCTAAGAAAGTGTATGTCCTTAATGAATTCTAAGAAAGAAATCTTCAAACCTATTCCGAAAAATGCTCTCTCTAAATATAGATGTCCTTTTCATTATAGTAATAAACATTTACTTGTTGATTGTGTGCATTTCAAGCTATATGTTTGAGAAAGAGCTGCTTTGGGAATTATATCTCATTCACGTGCAGTATTACATTTTCTTCATAATTTTGATATAGGGCATTCCCCTCGTTATTCTATAAGTTAGATCATGGTTCTCTTGTTCTTAACTAGGGGGCAAGAGGTATTTTATCCCAGTCTTCTAGGATCCATTTTTCTCTTAGCATATATTTTATTTTGAGTTTAATTGGTTATTCTTTCTATATTCTATCCCTATAAATCTTTATAATCATTCATGAT
>MU224036.1:64702-80298 GCA_018584345.1 Thuja plicata
TCATTTAATATAATGATTGAAGTATATTATACTTAAACAAATTCCTTACTTTATTAATCATCATTGATGTTTATGACTAATCATCTAATTAGTTGTCTTCTCCTTAAATCAATATTGCTTAACAATACAAGTCATCTTCAATTAATCAATACTTGTCTCGCCTTGTTAAGATGTTTAATTGATGTCAATTCCTTCCATTGATTGTGCCTTAGTCGATCTGCCTATTCTACCCAGCATCAATAATGTCTTTTATTTATGTCTTCTTGTTGCTCTTATGTAGACTTGTCATTTTCAGGTATTATTCCACGATGACGATTACATGATCCTCGATCAAGCTCTCTATTATTCTCATATCATAGCCATGATACTTAATGAATGCTTATAATCACTCGATGGTCGATCTTCTCTAATATCCTAATCATATATTAATAGTGTGTCTTCCATTAGAACCAAGATGCAATGATAATTTTCTTCATAGGAAATGGTTTTCTATTATGGTTCCTTCATCGAATGTATGTGACTAGAGGTGTGTCATCTATATATCTTGCTATCTATGGGTCCATTAATTGTTTCATGCAATCATCTTCTATCTTGCATAGTTATCAATTTGGCTATGTTAATATCAACTCTATAACTAATTGAGGTATAATGATCACTTTTGTCTTATCCACATAAGATTGATTGTCTTAATCCAATTCTTCTTCCATGAAGGTGATCTTCTCACTCTATATAAGAGAAGTGTGATGAAATGAACATGTTAGTTTTCATCTTTATTTGAGATAATGACAATTTCCACACACACACACACGTGTGTGTGTGTGTGTGTGTGTGTGTGTGTGTGTGTGTACATACACATATACACATGTACGTATAGATATTTATTTATTTATGTGTGTGTTTGTGTGTGTGTATTTATGGATGTATATGTGTGTGTGTACACACACACACACACACACACACATATGTACATATATATATACTTGTGTGTGTGTGTGTGTGTGTCATTATTATCAATTAATATAATGATTGAATTATATTTTACTTAAACAAATTCCTTACTTTATTAATCATCATTATTGTTTATGACTAATCATCTAATTAGTTGTCTTCTCCTTAAATCAATATTGCTTAACAATGCAAGTCATCTTTAATTAATCAATGTTTGTCCCGCCTTGTTAAGATGCTTAGTTGATGCCAATTCCTTCCATTGATTGTGCCTTAGTCGATCTGCCTAATCTACCCAGCATCAATAATGTCTTATATTTATGTCTTCTTGTTGCTCTTATGTAGACTTGTCATTGTCGGATATTATTCCACGATGACGATTACATGATCCTTGATCAAGCTCTCTATTATTCTCATATCATAGCCATGATACTTAATGAATGTTTATAATCACTCGATGGTCGATCTTCTCTAATATCCTAATCATATATTAATAGTGTGTCTTCCATTAGAACCAAGATGCAATGATAATTTTCTTCACAGGAAATGGTTTTCTATTATGCTTCCTTCATCGAATGTATGTGGCTGGAGGTGTGTCATCTATATATCTTGCTATCTATGGGTCCATTAATTATTTCATGCAATCGTCTTCTATCTTGCATAGTTATAAATTTGGCTATGTTAGTGTCAACTCTATAACTAATTGAGCTATAATGATCACTGGTGTCTTATCCACATAAAATTGACTGTCTTAATCCAATTCTTCTTCCATGAAGGTGATCTTCTCACTCTATATAAGAGAAGTGTGATGAAATTAACATGTTAGTTTTCATCTTTATTTGAGATAATGACAATTTCCATGATGGTGTTGATGGAAACATCATTCATCTTGGATTTTGACTCGTCCTTATATCTCATAATCTTACTAAGGTAAAATTGCCTTATTCATAAGACTTCACAATTTTCTAGATACTTTATTACTCTAAATACCTACTTGTTATATACAACTTACTTCTAACTATCTTCTACCTATTTGCAGGTGATCAAGGTCTAAAATTCCTTGACCTCGTAAGTGTTTTATTGATTTTTAATATTAGTACAAATATGGGGACACTAAATTCTCCCCTCCTTGAAAATATTTGTCCATAAGCATTCCCAAATTATTATTTCCTTGCTTTTGATTGGTAATTAAAACATCGTTGGGTGCTTCCATCTTTCTTTACAATGAATTATGCATAGATATACATAGATGTGGAACTTTTGTAAAGTGAAACAACCCTTTGAATAGTCCTTGGACACCTTTTATATTCTCTCAAGGTGTATGATTGGTCTCGGGAGGATATATGCTCCCTTTGAATGTGATTTGTTAGTTCCTTCATGGAACTTGTCTTCTAACTTTTGGCCTTGTGATTTCCTTTTGATATTACAAAGGTAACTTGGTGTTTTTTTAGGTAATACCACTTGTGTATTTTCATAAGGTAGTCCCTAGAGGATGTCTTTTTGGCCATTCATCTTGAACTTGAAAGTCATGGAATTAAATTTTTAAGTGAAGCTGTCAATTGCCTTCGTCCACTAGATGCCAAATATCATATCAACTTTTCCTACTCTAATAACATGGATATTATCTCTAAATGCATAATATCCTATGGTGACTTCTAGATTTGGAGATAGCATATAGCATTCCATGTTGTTCGACTTGCTAATACCACAGCAAATATCTCATATTCACAAGTAGGAATCCTTCAAGATGTGACAAGTTTATTGCTTATGAAAGTATGGGCATCCTCACTATGAACCAGAATAGTTATTAATTCTCCTTATAAGTTTCCTTGTACCTAAAATGTGTCTTTTTGGAGGTTCCATTTAGGATAGCTAAAGTACTACTTTTCCTTTAGAAGGAATGTGGCTTGGAATCATCATTTGAATCACTTTATTTAATGTTTATATCTTTGTCATTGTCTTCTTCACTATTTAGGCCTTACTTCTATATAATGGATTTATCATTTTCCCATGCATCGATGTCCTAGTGCCCATGACCCTTTCCATGTGAAACACAACTTTCTCCTCCTTAAATATTGTCGAGTTTCTTTATCTACTTTTGTTCCTTCTTAGTGCATCCCTAGAGAATGGCAGGTTGACTTGATCATTAGGCTTTGTTAGCTCTATGGGTGTCACTCTATTCCTATTCTGGGATATACATCCCTATATTTCTTGATATCCTCTTATAGGGAGTTAGGGTTTAGGGCCTTAACCCATCCTTTAAGCAGGTCCATTAGTCCATCCATGAATAGGGTACCATAAATATTCTTTCAGATATGTTAGTAAAAAGAACTGATATATATTGGAACTCCATGATATAGTATTTGATTGATCTGTTTTGCTTTAATAAGGTTGAATCCTTGAAATATAGCTTGGGTTCCTTGTTATCACATTTTCCAATAAGCCTTTTCATGAATTCTAAGTAGGAAGTTATTCTCACATGCCCCATGGTGGTCATACCATAATGCCACCACTCATGTGCGACTCTATCCAAGCATAGAGAATCATATTTTATGGATTATTCATTCTACATAGGGTTTAGTTGGAAGTAGGTATCAATCTTTTGTATCCATGGACACACCATTATTTTCTCCAATCCATAAAATTAAGGGATGCCAAGTTTTCCCACTTTCCTTTTCAATTCTGAATGGTTGTCTCTATTTCCTCTCCTTGGTAGATGCTTCATCCTTAAGTTAATGTAATCCTCAAGAGACATTTCAGGTTGAAAACCACCATCCAACCAATCTTGCCTTAATTTGGTCTTGTAGATCTACTAATGTAGGTTCCACATCCTCTGATTATTCATTTATTGAAGTCAAGGTTGAAATCATAGATATTGAGATCATAGTTGGGGTCTTCTATTTTGGGCTCCCATTAGTAGATTTCCCTTTATTCCCTCTCTCATGTCTTTTATTATTATTTTTAAAGGTGATCGCTATAGGTGTAAGTATATCTAATAGTTGTTCCATTTTGTTTTGATTCTCCCTTTGCTCTGCCAAGAACTAGTTCATCTTCCTATTAAAGTATCATTCCTAAATGACATGTAGATATATTATTGCAATAATAATAATGGTTTTGTATCTGATCTTGTAAATATATGTTTGCAATAATAATATTGTCTCTAATATTTCCTTTTGAACTATGCAATAAAATAGGCCAACAAGGTTTATGTTTAATGAGCAGATCCAATGATGGATACAAGATTAAAAAAAGGATCTAAATTGATGATCAATTGAGTGTATTTGATTTCCATAATATATCTTTGCATATCAAAGGGATGGTATCTTTCCATCTTGACGAGACACACCTTTTTCATTATCCTTCATCAAAATACCAATTATTTTATAATCATTGTTCTGAGTGTTGTCATTAAGGATGGTTGGAATTTACTTGTCATAATTGATAATATCAATTGATGTTGGAATTATTTTGTGTAAATGCTACCACTTATTTTATTTTTTCCTCTTCAAAACATAATCCAATTAACATTGCATACAAAGGATATTGATAAAATAATATATAAATTATATTATGCTTAACAAATTCCTTTCTTTATCAATCATCAACAATGTTCATGACTAATCATATGAGTAGTCATCTTCTTTCTTAAATTGGCATTACTTAACAATACAATTCGTTTTCTTCAATTAATGAATGCTTGTCCCACCTTGTCAAGATTCTTAATCGATGTCTAAAATTTCCATCGATTGTGCCTCAGTCAATCCACCTGTTCTACCTAGAATTGGTAATAATATATCTTTATGAATATTTTTTTACCCTTATGTAGACTTCTCATTGTTGGTTATTATTCAACTGTGATGATTGCATTATCCTCGATCAATCTAGTTTCTATTCTCATGTCACGGTGATGATACTTAATGGATGAGTGTGATCACTTGATGGTTGATCTTCTCCAAGCTCTTGATTTTATATTGATAATATATCGTCCATTAGAACTGAGATGCAGTGATAAGTATCTTTTTAGTAATTGGTTTCTTATTATGCTCCCTTCATCGGATGTATATGACTAAAGGGGTGTGTGTGTGTGTGTGTGTGTGTGTGTGTGTATTACTACGATTAAATACTTATGGGACCATTAATTTATTCTTGCAATCATCTCCTGCCTTGAATAGTTGCCAATATGACTATGATGGTTTAGACTCTATAATTAATTGAGCTTTAATTATAACTTATGTATTCTTCACATAAGACTGATTATCTTAATCCAATTCTCATTCCATGAAGATGATCTTCTCACTTGGTATTGTATAGTCCTAAAAAGTTAGCACCCATTAATTTGGAAGCTCTAGGACCTATTGTGCCCCATTTTAGTGATCTCCTCAATTTTGGATGCATTTATGCTTGATTTCCCCGCTTTTTTCTCTATTTTTCCTTGAGCCTCTTAATACCTCTCAGACCTCGCAAAGTCTACCTCAAAATTTACCCTTTCAGGTATAGTTCAAACCTGGTTCAACCTATACAAAGTAAAGGTCAAACCATTTTCTACCTATACCTCGGGGATTGAAATTTGGTGGGTTTGAGGCTTGATGCAAAGTATTTTCATTTTCTCGCCCTATGAGATCAGCCTTCATGAATTTGAACTCTGAAATCACTATAAAAAGAGGCCTCTTCCCTTCATTTTGTCATCCATTATATACCTATGATTAATGAAATTCATTATATACATGAAAGCAACCAACTCCAAGGTGCATTCAAGAGATTTTTGGTGATTTCTAGCAAGCAAGCAAGGATTTGAATCTAATATTTGAAGGCTATCTTCCATCCATTCATTCCGAGGCATTCTACTATTGATTTGTGTAAATTTATCTCCCATGGTGGATTAGTGGAGGAATTCCCAATTGTGCAAGAGGTTCCATATCCATTCTTCATTCCTCTCCTTCTCTATTCAAGAATATCAAGCATACATACATCCATGATCTATGATTTGGCAAGTGTAGATCTATTGCATTGGTGAAGACATCCTACATTCTATCAACATTCATTCAAGAAATTATACATCTTTCTAGATCTAGCAGATTCGTATCCATCCACAAGGGTTTGAAAAGCTAGGTGAACATTTACATTTATCTTTTTTACATGATTTATTTATCTCATTTCAAGATTAATTCCTATACAGGGGCTTTACCAAGGCAAGCCCCTTCCCCTCAATAATTTCTCATTTCTTGTGTACAAGTGCAGATTCATGGAATTTCATATTCAAATTTGCATATCTGAAGATACAGAATTAGTTGTTGTCTCTAGACCTTTAGTTCTATCCCTCACAAGTATAGATCAAACGTTGTTTGACCTATACCAAGAAATTCAACCTATACCTGTATTTTTTATATTTTTACAATTAGCATAATCAGTCTTCTGAGCCCCAGATCTGAGACAATTTTCAGTGTTGGCACAGTCTGACAGGGTTTTTCCAAATCTAAAAGTGCTTCTTGTACTAACCCTCATAGTGATTTATTCATCATCCTTATTCCCTTTTTAGCACTTACTTTGATACACTAAATCTAATATCTTGTTGTTTATCATTACATGAGCATTTTCTTTACTTTACTTGCATATATATGTACATTTCTATCATATTATTCCTACATAAACATAAATAATACTAAAATCACACCATCCTCCAAGACTACATCATGCATTAGCATCCCTTCATCTACTTGGGTTGTGTTAATCGGATTTATTCCAAAGGGGTTACATTTTAGGACCCTTTTCCAATGTACATGCATGAAATTGTGGTCTACCATTGATCACAATTTCACCATATACAGGTATAAGAGAAGCATGATGAAATGAACATGTTACTTACTATCTTTATTTGAGATGATGGTCACTTCCATGATGGTGTTGATAGAGACAACACTCATATTGGATTTTGACTTATCCTTATACCTATAATGTTACTAAGGAAAAATCAGCTTATTCATAATATTTCATAATTTTTCAGGATACTTTATTACTCCAAATACCTACTTCCTCCATAAAACTTACTTCTAACTATCTTATAACTATTTGTAGGCACTCAAGGTCTACCACTCCTTGAAAACAAGTATTTTATTGCTATTTATCATTAGTAAAAAGATGGAAACATCATAGTGATCCCTTATTTTTGTTTTATTCTTAAATTTAAGCAATAATACATAACCTTTGAAAAAACTATAGCTCCTTACATTTATGTTTTCCTAGATATTTTGTTTAATACCCCTAACAAGCTCCTTGTTTCTTTTTTGGTCTCTAAATATTTTTTTATTCCTTTCTTTCCTCAAGCCCCAAGAAACAAAAGGGTGAATTTATTTCCTCAAACCTAATTATAATATGGGAACAAGAATTGTTATATTCCATCTTACAACAAAATCCTTTAGAGGTTCAAGGAAAACCCAAACAAAAATAAGATTTTAAAAAACTTCAACCCAAACCTCTCTAGAAAAAGCACAATGAAAGAAAAAATGGTCAATATTATCCTCTATCTCATAACATAAAATACACTTATTCATAAATTAGAACCCTCTTTTGATCAAATTGTTAATAGTGAGGATCCTACAATGAACAACAAACCACTAGAAGCAATTAATCTCAAGTATAAGACGAGTAATACAAATGTGTTTCTAATCTAGAAAAGAAGAATGTATTGAGGTTCCATAATAGAGTAGGAAAATGTAGCATAGAGATAAGGTGAGTCCAAATACATTTATTTTTTCTTTCTAAAGATCAAAATAGACACTCCCCAATTTATTGCATGAGAATTTGAATGGTATCATTCTATCCTTTTTGTTTTTATCCCCTTAGTAACCTACCACTAGTAAGTTAATCTTGATGACATGTAACTGATTGAATGTTTGATAATGTTAAGGTGAAAGATAATGCAGGTTATTAAATCAGTTAATGGACTGTATTGTCATTGATGTCAACTTGATATCATCTATACAATCATGTACATAATTCTAAATACTTTAGAGAACCAAAGTTATGCTTTCAGCAATACATAAAAGTCAAGTATTCACTAAGTGACAAACAACACCGACAGAGTGCACACTAACGGACAGAGCAAAGAAGAACAGTCACGGTGATTCCCGACGATTAGAAGCATAGAGTTGCCCGATGAAGAAAACTACAGAATTCCTCACGAGCAAAGTCAGAAGGTTTCCCGACTGCCAAAGATACAAAGTTGCCCGATGAGTAAAATTCTAATGATACCTGATGGATGGAGATCACGAAGCTAACTGGAGTCTCACCGACGGATCAGCCAGTTGTCACCAAAAACTAACTGTAGTGGTGACCAACAAAACCAAGAGTTTAGAAAATGACAAAATATCTAGCTGGCTGAGCTAAAATAGACTTAACTAGTTGTCTACTTTGTTTTATTATACCAGAGATAAGTGATTGATTTAAAGTTGATTTGTACAGTTGGCAAGAAGATATCTACAAGACAAATTAGGAGTTATGCTTTAAATTTAATTGGCTAGATTGTTTATCACGCCAAGAATCAAAAATCAAGAATCAAGAAACAATGAATAATATGTCTATATAAGAGACAAGCTTAATTCACTAACGAAGGGGATTAAGGGGAGTGAATAAAAAGAGGATGCTGAAGAGAAACTAATGAAGAACAACTTCATGCAGTGCTGATCAAACAAGCTGAAGCAAGAGCTAAGGAATTTTGTAGACACCGACGAACAGTGAGGACAGCATCACAGAGCAGAAAGTATGGAGCACAAGGATTGAATTGATACATTGGTCAGAGAGGTAATGTACTTAAATAGATCTGAAAATCTACAATTCAAGTTGCAATATGAACAGGTCATAGTGTTTCAGTTTAACCATTGAAGCATCAAGTCTCTTAACCGAGTAGGACTTAACAGTCTTCTATATATTGAGGTACATCTCAAGGAGTGCCAAAAAGGTTGATTCATGAAAGTAGCATTGGACTTGCCTGATACCTATTGAAAGTCTAAGGAGGCTGATTCAAGGATGGTAGCCATAGATGTCTGATACTAAGTGACAACCTCTATGTATAAAATCCTCTAACAAGGTCGCACTTAACAGTGTGTTTGTAACCTTTAACAGGGTTGGCTCCTAACAGGGCTCACTTCAGAAGAGTGAAAAATTGGGGTACCGGTCCTAGTGGTTTTTCCCTTAACAGGGTTTCCACGTTAAAATTCATGTGTTATGTGTGTATTATTCATTTCTTTACTATCTTGCATCTTACATAGCTAACTCTGGATTGATCGATAGACTCTGCTTATTTACTGAGTTTCGGTAAATAGTTATACTGCTTATCAGTAATCAAGACAGAATAAGGATTGACAGAGAAAACTGACAGATAGTTAATCATTATTAGTATTTCATGGAATGCATCTTGTAGGGACATAATAATATGAGATTTATTGATTGGTGGTTAAGTTTAAAGGATAAAATAATTTGAGGCCACTGATTCACTCCCCCTCCTCTCAGTTATTACTAACAAATCCCAAAAGTCTTTCCATCTCGGCTTGTTTGCATTATAGTCAATGTAACCATGCAAATATTTCTCGTTAATCATATATGCATCTCTTTTACTTGATTAAAGTATTGAAAGGAAGATAAGGGGGACAAACCTTCCAAAAATCCTCAGACAAATCAATTATTTTTCCATTACCCATTCTCCATTGAATTCCTATTTTTAGAGAAATTCTTATCTTTAAAAAATTATTCCATGTTATTGGGCTACAAGGTGACTCATTATAGTATAAAATATAGCCTTGATCACCATTATTCGTATACTTGGATTTAGGAATAACAACTCATTCCTTTAAGCCCTATAAATAGTCAGATTCTCCCAATTCCATGTCCATTGAACCTCTTTGGCCTACATAATTTATCCCAAATAACATACAAATTCTAAAATTATCTTTGGTTCTTGTCCAAAGAATATTTTTTTGGAATCTGGTCAATCCTTTCAGCAATAAAGGTTGGAAATTTAAATAAAGAAAGATGGTAAACAAGCACATTTTGTAGTAAAGATTTAAGAAGGTATAGGTCAAACCACTTTTGACCTATACCTCGGGGGTTGAATATTGGTGGGTTTCAGACCTGACGTAAATTATTTTCATTTTCTTGCCCAGTGAGGTCGACCTTCATGAATTTGGATTCCAAAATCACTATAAAAGGAGGCCTCTTCCCTTCATTTTGTCATCCATTATATACCTATGATTAATGAAATCCATTATATACATGCAAGCAATCAAGTCCAAGGTGCATTCAAGAGCTTTTTGGTGATTTGTAGCAAGAAAGCAAGGATTTGGCTCTAATATTTGAAGGCTATCTTACATCCATTCATTCAAAGGCATTCTACTATTGATTTGTGTGAATTTATCGCCCATGGTACATTAATGGAGGAATTCCTGACTGTGCAAGAGGTTCCATATCCATTCTTCATTCCTCTCCTTCTCCATTCAAGAATATCAAGCATACATACATCCATGATCTATGATTTGGAAAATGTAGATCTATTGCAATGGTGAAGACATCCTACATTCTATCAACATTCATTCAAGCAAGTATACATCTTTTTGGATATAACATATTCGTATCCATCCACAAGGGTTTGATAAGCTAGGTGAACATTTACATTTATCTTGTTTACATGCTTCATTTATCTCATTTCAAGATTAATTCCTATGCAGGGACTTGACCAAGGCAAGCCCCTTTCCCCCCCCCCCCAACAATTTGTCATTTCTTGTGTACAAGTGCAAATTCACAGAATTTTAGATTAAAATTTGCATATCTAAGGATACATAATCAGTCATTGTCTCTAGACCTTTAGTTCTATCCCTCACAGGTATAGATCAAACTTTATTACTCTAAATACCTACTTCCTCCATACAACTTACTTATAACTATCTTATAACTATCTGTGGGCACTCAAGGTCTACCACTCCTTGAAAACAAGTATTTTATTGCTATTTATCATTAGTAAAAAGCTGGAAACATCATAGTGATCCCCTATTTTTGTTTTATTCTTAAATCTAAGCAAGAATACATAACCTTTGAAAAAACTATAGCTCCTTACATTTATAATTTCCTAGATATTTTGTTTAATACCCCTAACAAGGTCCTTGTTTCTTTTTTGGTCTCTAAATATTTTGTTATTCCTTTCTTTCCTCAAGCCCTAAGAAACAAAAGGGTGAATTTATTTCCATAAACCTAATTATAAGATGGGAACAAGAATTATTATATTCCATCTTACAACAAATTCCTTTAGAGGTTAAGGAAAACCCAAACAAAAAGAAGATTTTTAAAACTTCAACCCAAACCTCTCTAGAAAAAGCACAATGAAAGAAAAAATGGTCAATATTATCCTCTATCTCATAACATAAAATACAATTATTCACACATTGGAACCCTCTTTTGATCAGATTGTTAATAGTGAGGATCCTATAATGAACAACAATAGGCACTAGAAGCAATTAACCTCAAGTATAAGGTGAGTAATCCAAATGTGTTTCTAATCTAGAAAAGAATAATGTATTGAGGTTCCATAATAGAGTAGAAAAATGTAGCATAGAAAGAAGGTGAGTCCAAATACATTCATTTTTTCTTTCTAAAGATCAAAATAGACACTCCCCAAAATATTGCATGAGAATTTGAATAGTATCATGCTATCCTTTTTGTTTTTATCCCCTTAGTAACCTACTACTAGTAAGTTAATCCCAAAAGACTTTCCATCTCAGCTTGTTTGCATTCTAGTCAATATAACCATGCAAATATTTCTTGTTTATCTTACATGCATCTCTTTTACTTGATTAAAGTATTAAAAGGAAGATAAGGTGGGTATTCCTTCCAAAAAACCTTAGACATCAATTATTTTTCCATTACCCATTCTCCATTGAATTCCTTGTTTTAGAGAAATTCTTATCTTAAAAAAATTATTCCATGTTATTGGGCTACAAGGTGACTCATTAGAGTATAAAAGATAGCCTTAATCACCATTATTCATATACTTGGATTTAGGAATAACAACTCAATCCTTCAAGCCCTACAAATAGCTGAATTCTCTTGATTCCAAGTCCATTGAACCTCTTTGGCCTACATAATTTATCCCAAATAACATACAAATTATAAAATTATCTTTGTTTCTTGTCCAAAGAATAGTTTTTTGGAATCTGGTCAATCCTTTCAGCAATAAAGGTTGGAAATTTGAACAAGGAAAGATGGTAAACAAGGACATTTTGTAGTGAAGCTTTAAGAATTTAAAATTTTCCAACTTGACTTAAAAGTTTTTTTTTCTTACCAGCGATATTTTTTCAATTATTTCCACAATACTATTCCAAAAGTTGTTTGAAAAAATTTTAATACTCAAAGGAATTCCTATATAAGTGGCAAAAAGGACAATAGATTGGCACCTAAGAATCCTCGTAATTCTCGCATTGAGATGATAATTTGTATAAAATAAGTACAACATGTACTTTTATTATAGTTATTAACTAAAAGACTTAATATATCCCTTGGGATGGATTTCCAACTATTAGCTTCCACGATTGAAGCATCTCTACAAAGAATTTTGTCATCTACAAATTGTTGGTGAAGAGGCAAAGAAGAATCAACTTTAACTCCCTTCAAAATTCTAGATTAAGCATTCTTTGAATATTTATAGTGAGAACTTCAACAAAATAATAAACAAGTAGGGAAATGGAGTATCTCCTCATCTTGGACCTTTTTCACGAGAGAAGAAAGCCTTTAGAATATCATTGATAAGAATAGAATACTTAGGGGTAGTGACACAAACTTTAATCAAATTTAAAAATATGCCTTTGAACCAAAAATTCTAAAGAGCACCTATAAAAAAATTACCATGAGACTCTACCATAAGCCTTAGAAATGTCCAACTTTAAAACCATACTTCAATTTTCACTATTCCCTATAGAATGGATATATTCACGATAATATAAAAATAATATCCAAGATTTTATGGACAACTAGTTTGAGTATATTAATAATAAGTTTAGACAATACCTTATAAATCATATTACACGAATTAGTTGGTTTGTAATCTTATATTGGAGAAACTTTTTCATTTTAAGAGATCAATACAACAAAATTAGAATTTAGTTGATTAAGAAGCCTTCGTGATCTGAAAGAATCCCTAGTAGCATTAGGAGATCCAAAATGATTATTTCCTAGAAATACTGGAAAAAAAATATGGAGGAAACCCATTAGGACCAAGGGCTTTAGATGAATCAAAGGAGAAAATTGTATTCCTAACGTCTTTCATAGATATAACCTTCCTTAATTCCTATATATTCTGATCAAATAGAAATGGGGGATCACACCAATAAGATCCTCAATCCCTAAGAACGCAGGATTAGGGTAACCACAATTTCTCTAAAAATGAAATAGTAGCCTTAGTAATATCATCTTTCTCAATAAGAATTGTCCCATCGGGAAAATAAAGACTTCTTATGATATTCCTCATTATATGCTTCATCATAGATTGATGGATTATTTTTTACATTTTTGTCTCCTTTAAGCCACAAAATTTTAGACTTCTATTTGTAGAAAACATCATCCATCTTTGGCAATTTAAGTCATTCAACCCTCAACTCTCTTTCTTTTGCACTATTATCCAGGCCCACTCTTCCTTACTCCATTTTCACTTGCACATCTTTGAGTTATTTAAGTGTCACCTTATTTTTACAAAATATGTCCCTGAATGAAATCCTATTCCATCATTTAACCTTTTCTTTACCAATTTATTAGTCAAAAAATACATAGTGGTACTGTTTCTAGGGGTATTTCACCAACTTTTAACAGATCTCTAAAGTTGCGAGGAGAGGTCCACATAATTTAATACCTAAAAGGGAGAGGAACCTTAGAAGAAACTTCTTCCCTCCTGAGTAAAATACCTTAATGCTCTGATATGGTTCTAGGGCGACCCGTTGAATACATCCCTGGAAGGATATTCCAACCAAGAGAGATTAGGGACCTATGAAGCTTATATTGAATGATATTGTTCCCTTGGTGTTAATTATACCAACTAAATGAAGAAACTTTTTGGTTAATATAACTAAGATTGACAAAATAAAAAAGAAGTTTGCAAAATCAACCATACTTTCTAAGAAATCTTCCAAACCACCTAACGTCTTAGAAAGGAACAAGGACACATTAAAGTCTCCTCCAAGCATCCATTGTAGCATTTTTCTTACATTGATCAAAGAGGACAAGGAATTCCACAATTGATTTTTCTAGCAACTTAAATTTGGAGCATAAATATTAACATGTTGCATCTATGAATATT
Organism: Thuja plicata; assembly: GCA_018584345.1. Classification (NCBI taxonomy): domain Eukaryota; kingdom Viridiplantae; phylum Streptophyta; class Pinopsida; order Cupressales; family Cupressaceae; genus Thuja; species Thuja plicata. The sequence goes on from MU224036.1 coordinate 78,975, forward strand.
TGTTATCATTGATATCGAACTTGTTATATGAAAGGTTTGTCTTTGTTCAAGAATTCTTGTATAGTTGCAGTGGTTATGTTCCCGTGAAGTATAGTAGTTGAAGTTGAACATAGACATATGAAAGGTTTGAACTTGTCTAGGTCACTTTGTAGAATTTTTGCAGATATTTAGAATAAGGTGAAGGTTTTACATAAGGTGTTGCAAAGGCCACTAATGATAACCATATATTCAATATCTTTTGAGTGTAGTCGTTGTCACGGGTGATAAAAATTTATTAAGGACAACATTATATGGGAGTTTTAGTTTTCATTTTACAGTTGATTATGAATCATGTGAAATAGTTGGTTCTTGATCCTTGCTCTGTATTCTAGATACATGGTTATTTTGATATGGTGGTTTGGAAACAATATAAATAAATTCTAGGATTTGATGAATATTTTTTCTTTTTATATTAAGAATTATTTATGTTAAGCTTCTAATAGTTTGGAACGGTGTAATAATGAATAAGAATGCTTCACATCCCTTCCTATCAGATAATTATAACATTACAGTGTATAAAAATAACCTTGATATGGTTTAAGGATGATATATTTTGACTAGGAACTATGCATGGGGGATCACATTACTTTTTTAGATGGTTGGCCAACTTGTTTATGAAGCTTCACTCTTTTGGGACCGACTTGGCAATTTTCTTCTTGTGATGATGGGTTTTGATTATGGTGAGGTGTTTGTACTTTTTGTTGATTATTTTGACCTATTTTAATGATTAATGCATTACATCTTTCCACTGCATGCATTGGAGAATGCTTTTTGGGCCAATTATTCCTTTTTTACATGTTGCTACTTGCATTGGTCAACTTGTTGGATGATTTTAGAGTTGCGGTAAATATATATAAGAATATGCAACATTTTTTTGCGGTGAACTAAATTCAACATTTTGTGGATGCATTTTTCTTATTTTATAAAATCTATTCAATATATCAAAATAAAAATATATAAGGCAGTGAGCCTCTTTTGTATTCAAGGAAATGAGCCTTCTTTTGTTTAGGGATAGTGAGTCCCTTGAGCTCGGTCCTAAAACGTATAAAACTAATATATAATATAGTGAGTTTGATTCTCATGGTGGTTTTTCCCATTTTGGATTTTCCACGAAAACAATTATAGTGTTTTGTGTTGTGGTCACATTGATTTTAATTATTTATTCTTGCCAAGATTAAGTGATTACAATTGTTTGATTGTTAAGAGTACGTTGATTCGTACCCCCCCCCCCCCACCCCACCAACATCTAGTAGTATTTAAAAATTGGCATCAAAGAAAGGTTCCT
>MU224036.1:82601-143716 GCA_018584345.1 Thuja plicata
AACGCGACCAAAGGGTGGTAGCCAAGTCGGAAGACATTTCATCAACTGTTGAATTCTTCACGCGACTTCACGACTGAAGGTGGACCCCGCTCTTTATCTTCATTACTTCGCGACTGAGCGACGAGGCTTTTTATATTCATTAATCGTACAGTCGCGAGCTCCTTTTTACTTTGCCTTCATTACTCAGCGAGTGCGCGACGAGCAGCTCTTTGCTCAATCGCTCAGTCGCGAGCAACATTTTCTTTCTCCCCCTCGATCGGCGAGTGCGCGACAACACCCAGTCTTTCATCAATCGCTCAGTCGCAAGCCATCTCTTGTTCACTCTGAAACATCGACGATTGGGCGACGAGCAGCTTTTTTTCTCGGTCGCGCACTCGCAAGCAGCATTTTCTTTACCTTTATTACTCGGCGACCGCGCGACCACTCTGCTCCTCCAGCTCGTCGCACACCCGCAGCCCAAACATGACAACCTAAAAACAACTCGCGACTGCGTGATAACATATTTCCTTAGCTCGTCGCGCACTCGGGGCTCTTTTAGACTTATGCGGGAAAAGGTAGCGACTGAGCGATGAGCGCGAATGGCAGCTCGTCGCGCAGTCACGCAACTTAACACTTGAGCAAATTTTAAAAGCGATTGCGCGATGAGACATTTTTTTTGATTTTTTGAAAAGGGGGCTTGGCCATTTTGGCGGGAAAATACAGAAAGGCCAAAAATGCATAGGATAGGGAAAATTGGGCAACAACTACATCAAACTTGAAGAAGAAATAGACAAGATAAGAAAATAACTTGAAGACCCAAAAGAGAAAATTAAGAAGAGCTTAAATCTCAAAGGAGGAAGTGACATACTAGATTAAATGATTAGTTTCCAAAAAAACTTCAAGTGACAAAGGTGGAGTTTGATTTGATAAAGGTTGAATTTCTAATGACAGATTCGAAAAAGAAAAAGGAAACTATGAAATATGATTCCAGTAGGAACAAAGAAAATAAAGACAATTTCACTCTTGGTCAAAATGGGAACTTTAAAAGACATACTCCTACTTAATCCAAGTACTTTTTATCCTTTAATGTTATATGTTTTTCATGCAATAAGTTTGGCCATAGAGATAATGAATGTAGAAGTATAATTAGATCTCAATCATTAAATGGATAATGTTATACTTGCAACAATGTTTGTCACAAGGAAAATGAATGCAGAAGTAGGATGATAATAACTAGACCTATGAGAACAAACAATTCAAAGATTATTAAATCCTTGAATAAATATTGTTATGCTTTCAACAAGTTTAGGCACAAATTTGTTGAATGCAAGATCAATGGAAGAATACATTGGGATAATCTACAACATATACCCACATTTTTTAACTGCAACAAGTTAGGACATACTATTTTTTATGTAGAAGAAGGAATGTGAATGTATCTACAATATAAAAAAGGATAATTCATATTTCAGAAAACCATGATGAAAAATTAATCGCAACATGCCCCAGTAAACAAAATGACAGTTTTGAGGCAAGAAAGGGTGAAAAACTCTTTAAAATTAGGTCCAAAAGTATAAATAGAAGTAAATATTTCATTTTTACCATACATTTTCACTTTTTACCCCACATTGTTGCTCTGAGCCTTTCGGAGATTCTGATGATGGTGGTCTCCATTCGCGAGCATCGATTCGAGAGAGGACACAAATTTCAGAGACCTGCCGACTATGGACCTTTAGTGAGTGATTCCAACCTCTTTGTGCATTTATTACAGCATTTAATGCTTTGAAATTATTTTTTCACGCCTAGTTAGGGTTTTTCCATGAAAATTTAGCAAAGTTGCGTGTAGCATAGTTTAAAGTGTCGTGTATAAACAACCAATTTGCACATAGGAAAACTTTGATTTAACGCGTAGGATAGTTCAAGTTGCATGTACAAAACCCTAGACAAAAACCAAAAATTAAGTTATGCCTATGACAAATAAAGTCACACATATGTTGTGAAATACCGCGTACTAGGCCAAGTGACGCCTCAAAATGATATAATGTCACGTAGGATGTTTAAAATGACGCGTAACTCAAAATGGCGCGTAGACCATCTAAAATAGTGCATACACACAGGCAAAATGATGCTTGGATGAAAAGAATGAAAAAACTTGATCATTTTTTATTGTCTCTGATAGAATGAAGACTATATTGATTGCAAAGATAGGTAGATTTGAGGGTAAAAGCACAATAATCTGTCACCTTTTAGGATAACTTATCAGCACTGCTGAATTATAGTATTTCTAACTAAAAATTAATTTTGGCCAAACATATGGTCTAGCTAGATTCATTATATTTAAGTTAGATAAGTTCTTTAAATTTTCCAATTGGAAATGTCTATTAAATGCATGTTTTATACCACTTTGAGTCCAATTACCGTAGAAATAAAATTATTTCAGAAAAGTGATGTTTCGATAACTCTAAGTCTTTTTAATGATATTTCTTTTAAAATACAAAAATACCCTTTTGTAGAGATGAGAGTCAAGAATATCTCTTATAGATTTTATAGTGTTTTAATTAGATATAGTCTATTATAATTAAAAAATATTGCAAGTAGTTATTTTAACAGTCAAGGAGATGTTGATTCGGAGAAAGAAAAAAAATAGTAAAACATATTAAATAAATTTGAAAAATATATGGTTTACTAGAAGAGAGAGTCCTCTTCAATAATATATATTTCTTTTTTTTATTGGCATATATTTGTTATGAAAATATAGCGGGAGATGAAAACTGTCAATTTCAGGTGAGTTTGGAATTTGAACTGTTATAAAAGAGAAAATATAGGTCACAAAATAATTTTAATTTCTTCATGCACTAGCAATATATGTTATTTATAACATATTTTGAAATTAGTGGAAAAAATGTTTATTTACATATAATGTTTTGGCGGGAACTAGACCCCTAATTTTCAGTATGTTTCTACAATTGAAAAATCATCTTTAAACATTAAAAATAAATATAAAAACTTATTCAAAAAAAATATTAAAAATACTAATTATAAACTTCATCCATTTTAAAACAAATTATTAGTTTACATCATCTTCAAATTCCAAACATAAATGTCACTTATATACTATTGAAGCTAAACAACTTTGATTTTGTTAGCCTTTTCCTTTATAAATGGGTGATAGATTATTGTGCTTTTACCCTTGATTTAGTAATGAAACAAAGTGTTTAGGATGTTAGGATGATTAGTTAGATGGATGTTTGAACTATCAATCAAATAAGTAGGATAGGATAACTTATATATTTTCCTCTTCTCACGATATAGAGTTAGGAAAAATAGTTGATGTTGCTCAAAAAAGAGCGATAGATTGATTTGATGATTGATTGAGTAAAATAATCCATTTGAATTATGATACTAATTGAATTGACTTGATTTGAAAAATAGGTACGGTTTCAAAATTTATATGTCTGGGGCCTACCAGCTTGGCTCACAGATATGGTATATCAGTTGATGGGTCACGAGAGACGTGTGATTGGTCGGTGTGGTCTATTTTACCTCCTTGAGTTACCTCGGTTCTAGATGAATCGAGGAATATTGATAGCTATGGTAGAGCGATGGTACTCTAAACATAATACCTTTCATTTTCCATTGGGAGAGATGACTATCACGACAAAGGATGTGTATAGGTTATTGAGGATCCTGACTCGAGGAGAGCGGGTATACTATGATCAGGTCTATGATGGTAATGCATGCAGATGAGTCTTTATAGATCCTACAATTGGAGACAAGAGTATTCCATGGGCACAATTTGTTTCTTTACCTCATCTTCCTTCAGTATTAGGTGTATTGATCTATGGATTACTATTACCAGATCGTCGAGGTCATGGATTTGCAGTGGGTTGGGGTTAGATTATCAAGGAAATGATCGCTCATCCATAGAAATTTGATTGGGGTTTCCGCATGCCTGCGCAGTTATATCATGAGTTACACCACATTGTTTACAGAGGTAGTGTCGTACTGTTAGTCAGAGCTATGCTATTGAAGTTATGGACATGGGAGAATTCCCTATTTCGAGGTCAATTTCTACTAGACAAAGAGATCCTGGATGGTCCTATGCATACTTGTATGATGGCATGGTTGTTCAGCCTCGGCTGGGCAAGTTAGATTACTAGAGATGTATGCTTGATGATATAGATCAGGTCATATGGAGACCATATCTAGGATGTTAGGCTTGGCATGAGGATGATGATGAGTTACCTTACATGTTTGCACCATGATGGATGATAGATCAGTCACCATTAGTGATCGAGAGATTTTTCTATTATAGAATGTCTCGACAGTATGGAAGAGTTCAGGAAATACCCTAGGGTTTAGCACTATACGCTTGAGTTCAGGCTGAGAGATCTATATGGGGTGATCAGGTTAATTACCAGAATGCTTGTGATCAGATTGACATATTAGGGTATATGTAGTGGGATATGCGTGAGCACACAACAAATGTTGGGATGCGGCATATTATGCACAATGGTTTTCTCGACATAGGTTCCCATGGTTCATTGATCCTAGTGAGACGATTCCCGATATGGATGATCCTTCTAATGATGATAATGATGATGGAGGTGGTGGATGAGGAGGTGGCAGAGTACAAAGAGTACAAAGAGGTCCATAGGTTCGGAGAGCTCCTCAGCGAGCTCAGGACAGAGGTAGAGGACATGGAGGTCCACGAATGGGGGGTGGTCATGTACGAGGCAGAGGAGGTGGTTATAGGATGAGACCAGTACAACTAGTACCAATAATAATATTGGGAAAAAACCAATAGAGATTCGCAAGACATGCTCAAATTGCTTAGGCTAGACAGGGTCAGGATCCACAAATTTTGGCATAACAGGTGCCTATGCAGCCATAGATTCCAACACAGTAGGTTCCTTAAGTTCATCAGGTTCTAGTGCCACCAAGTACTATCACTAGATTGGAGCAGGATGTTCAGGGATTACAGACTGGTTTAGCTACAATGACTAGTAGGATAGATCAGTTTGGAGCTATGATGCAGGTATTTATGTCCAGGATCGATCAGATAGTCAGTGGTGCTAGTTTTAGTTGAGCTCCTCCTACCACACATGATAGATCATCACACAAAGATCCAGATGGGATAGGTGGTACAACATGTGACACAGGTATAGGAGATGCAGCAGGTGCCCCTAGTGGGTCATGATTGATATTGAGAGATCATTGGATCATATGCATTGTTTTTTATGTATCAGATGTATATATTTTTATCAGGGTTTTGATGTACCATCTTTCTATGATGTAGCTTTGATATGTCATACATTTGGTTTACATTTGTTATAATGGCTTGATCTCTTTGATTTCCATGATGATTTATGTGAGACTTTCTTTGATGATATGATGTCTATATGATGTTTATGATGCACTTTATTTTACATGCTATGGATGCAATATCTTATATATGACATAGTTAGATGAATGAAAATGTATGCAATTCTATTTATAAATGATTTTAATTAATGATGGATGCAAATCTAAATGATAAATGCAATGAAATGAACTTACATGAATGCATGCTTTAATTTTTTAATATTTATATAATGCAATATTTCAATGAAATGTACCTATATGAATGATGATGATTTTGGATAATGAATAATGTTTAATGATGTAATGACATGTATAACTTGTAAATAATGTTTAATGATTTAATGAATGAAGTAGTAAATGCATAAGAAAGTCTTCATAATTGATTGATGTGAACCAAGATAATTCATATCAACTCTTTAATTAATTAACCCCCTTGAACTTAGGAAATTCCCTAAATGCAATTAATCTAAGAATGAAATGTAACTAACTCTCACTTTGTCTTTGCAAAAGAAATGTAAAAGAAGATATATTTTTATCATTGAGCCTTTGTCAACTAGGATCAGGTACAATCATCACTGATTGGATAACCATGTCATGATAATATGAATATTGCTTCCATAAAACTTGCACTGAGTTGAAACTAGTACAACCCTCACTAGTTGAATAATCAACTATGGGAGTATGAATACCGGTTTCATCAGATTCAATTTTGCAATTGGATGCTGGTATTGAGATATGGAAAATCTAAATACCCAAGGTATATGTTTGCGTAAACAAACAAAGTTCAAACCTCCTTCATATATGAACGAACTCAATGATTCTTTGATCATCATGTCATTAGACAAAATTCACATAGTTTTGTGGATCTTCCTCAAAACAGTCACACAGAAATCAAGAAAAATATCATGTCTTCATCATTGCCAATATAGTCAAAACATCATTGATTAGCTAAAAAGAACATGACTCAATTAACATCATAAAAAACTTCAAGTATTTGTATTGTATGAATATTTTAAATAGAATTCCATCCATTCTGATCTGTTAGGTTTTTGTCAATTTTTAATCCTGATAATTAGATCATGAAGCTCAAGGATCAAGTTCAAGATTGAATGCTTGGGTTGAACAATGATATACATCAAAAGTTCAAAAATGTCTATCCTTTGAAGTTTTGAAAATTTTCATGTCATGTGACTGAAAAATATCACTATCAAAACCGTTCATGCAAAATCAATTATGCCCCCAAGTGAATATGAAACCATGTAAAAATCTGGGCAAATGAAACCTGATATGTGTCAAAGGTTTTAACAATGCAACTCAAAAGACTTTATTATGACTATGTACAAATGACAGATGCAAGGATATATACAATGAGATGGAAAATGCAATATGTACAAATGCAACTAGGAAAGACCTAAAGGATTTTAAAAAAATGCATGTTTGCCAGGTTTTCACCTTTTGAATTTATTGCTCTTTTTCTCTTTTTTCCTTTTTTTTCTACCAAGGCGTCTATTGCTAAGTTTTCACCAAGGCATTTTTCTCCTTTTTTTCAATTTTTTTTCTTTGATTTTTTTTTTCTTTTTTCCTTTTTTTTTTTGATATCATCAAGGTGCCTATTTGCTAGGTTTTCACCAAGACAACATTTTTTTTTATCTTTTGAATGTTTTTTCTTTCTTCATGCTCAAGTTTCCTCTTTTTTGTTTTTATGCTTTTCTATTGTTTTTGAATTTTATTATCTTTCTCAAATTTTTTTTGGATTTTAAACTTTTCTTATGTACAAAGAATGATGCTAATCTCATCGGATACACTTTCGTCTGATACTCTTTCAACCTATACACTTTCATCTACTTAGGTATAAAACCTATTCAAGTGAATTCTATTGATAGGTTCTTGTAGCTCATCTCCTTCACAATCAGCCAATTTGTATGTTCTCGTGCCAAAAGAAGAAGTAATAACAAAGGGTCATAGCCAATTTGCTTCTCATTTCCCTTCTTTTCTCTTTCTTCTTGATTCTTCGGATTCCCTCTCAATACTAAATCTCCCACTTGAAATGCACTAGGTTTGATCATTTTATTGTAGTTCCTTGAAATTTTGTTTTGGTACACTTTCAAGTGTTCATAAGCTTGAGTTTTATGTTCTTCTAATAGCTCCAATTGTTGAAGTCTTGCAACCCCCTAATCCTCATCGTTTATCAACCCTTGCAAGGCTACTTTCAAATATGGTATTTCAACCTCTAAAGGTAAGAAAGCTTCTTCTCCTCCAAAGAGAATGGTGTTGCCCCCATTGGTGTTCTAATGCTCATTCGATAGGCCCACAATACCAAGTTCAATTGTACATGCCAATCCCTTCCTGAATTATCAACGTACCTCTTCAATATCTTAAGGATGTTCTTATTTGTTCCTTCAGCTTGACCATTGCCTTGAGGATAGTAAATTGAAGAAGAATGGTGTGTAATGTGAAATGTCTCACACAATTCATCTACATCCTTATTTTTGAATTGCTTTCCATTATCCGGTGTGATGGCTTGAGGGATACCATATCGACAAATGCTGTGGTTTAGAATAAACATGGAGATTTGTTTACCTGTTGCAGTTGTTAATGGCACAGCTTCTACCCATTTTGTAAAATATTTGGTTGTAGTTATAATGTACTTATGACCATTGGATGAAGGTGGATAAATCATCCCAATTATATCAAATCCCCATTGATAAAAAGGCCATGGTGTAATTATTGTGTGTAACACTTGTGTGGGAACATGAATTATATCTCTGTGATATTGACATTTTAGACACACTTTGATAAAATGGAAAGCATCTTTCTCTAAGGTTTTCCAAAAGTAACCCATGCGAAGGATTTTATTAGCTAGGTTCAATCCACTCGAATGAGATCTACAAATACCCTCTTGAACGTCTCGTAAAGCTAATTTTGACTCCTCGTCCTCTAAACACCTAATTAGCGATCAGTCAAGACTTTTACGATACAATGTGTCAGATAAGATAGTATAACGGACTGCTTGGCATATGAAATGTCTCTTTTGGATTCGATTTTGGTCCAAGGGTAAGACTTGATTTTTAAGATAGGTAAATATAGGTCCATACCAAGGTGAGTCATGTCCATTCAATAGGAAAATGAGTTGAGTTTCGGGTAAGTCAAAAGAATGTTTTACCATTTCTTCCACCAAGAACTCATACCTAGCATTCTGATCTGGTATTTGAAGTAATGAAGCTAGAGTAGCCATGGTAGCCATGGCATCTGCTACTCTATTTTTGTCTCTTAGAATTTTTTCAAATGTGATGAAAATGAAGTACTTTTTCCAATCATCTATCATCCTCTTGTAAAGCATCAACTTGTCATCTTTGGTTTGGTATTCATCATTAATTTGATTCATGACTAGTTGTGAAACTCCATATGCTTGTCGTTATGTCACATTCCATTCTAAAACCATTTTGATTCCAATGACTAAAGCCTCATATTCTACAATTTTATTGGTACATGAGAATACAAGTTTGTAAGATTTAGGAATAGTATATCCTTGAGGTGTGATCAACAAAATGTTGGCTCCTGAACCATGTTGGGTATAAGGTCCATCAAAATACAACTTCCATGCTTTTGCTTCCACATTTACTATTTCTGTATCTAGAAACTCTATTTGAATAGGATTATTTGAAACTAAGTGATCCTTTTCCAATTCATCCTCTATTACTTGTCCCTCAATGGTCTTGTGGTCCACATACTCAATATCAAACATACTTAATATCATCACCTATTTAGCTATCCTTCCTGTGAGAGTTGTTTTGCTAAGTAAATATTTGAAAGGATCAATCTTAGCAATCAATTTAACCTTGTGCATCAACATGTAATGTCATAGTTTTGGGGAAGCAAAAACTACCACTAAGCAAGCTCACTCCATGAAACTATAGTTTAACTCATATTTAACCAAGGTTCTACTTAAGTAATAGATTGCTCTTTATTTTTCATCATTATCTTTTTGTGCTAATAAAACCCCCAAAGAATGTTATGTTGCTGAAATGTACAATAATAAGGGTTTATATTTGATGGGTGACATCAAAATAGGTGGATTTACTAAGTATTTCTTCAAGAATATAAAAGCTTCTTCACATTCATCATCCCATTTGAAGATAGTATCCTTGTGTAATAACCCGGTGAAAGAATGGCATTTTTCCACCAATTGAGATATAAATCTTCTAATGGAATGGAGCCATCCTTGTAATGATATTATTTGGCTAATATTCCTAGGTGTTTCCATCTCCATAAGTTCTTGAACCTTTTTTGGATCTACCTCTATTCCTTTGGCTGAAACTACGTAACCCAATAACTTTCCATATTGGACACCAAATGCACACTTTTTAGGATTTAACCTAACTTTAAATTGTTCCAATCTTGTAAATATTTTCTCTAAAAAAGGTAGATGATATTTTCTTTCATGTGACTTGGCTAAAATGTCATCCACATAATCTTCAAGAAATGTGTATCATGTCATGGAAAAATGTAGCCATCACCCTTTGATATGTAGCTCCAGAATTTTTAAGGCCAAAGGGCATGACATTCTAACAAAAGGTACCCCAAGGGAAATTAAAATTATTCTTCTTTTGATCTTCAGGTTCTATTTTGATTTGATTGTAACCACTCAATCCATCCATTAAAGAGAACATGGAGTGTTCTGCCGTCAAGTCCACTATAGCATAAATCCTTGGTAATGGAAAATCATCTTTAGGGAAAGCAAGGTTGAGATCTCTAAAATCGGTGCACACTCAGATGGACTTGTCATGTTTAATCACAGGTACAATGTTTGGAATCCATTTTGCATAGGATATGACTCTTATGAAGCCAGCTTTTAGTAACTTCTCTAACTATGCTTTAACCAACAAGGCCACGTGAGGATGCATCTTTCTTAACTTTTGCTTAACTGGTTTCACTCTGGGTTTCACATTGAGATGATGCATTATGAAAGTGGGATCTAATCTTGGCATATCTTCATAAGACCATGCAAAATTGATTTTCTTTTCTTGGAAGAAATTGATGAAATCCTTTCTTTCTATTGGAGTTAAAGACACCGCAAGATGGATGAACTTGGGTTCCAATTTCGTGCCAATGTTAAATTTCTCTATTAGTTCGATTAAGATTGGAGATCTTTCCTCTTCATGTTTGGGAAAGGTTTCTAATCTCTCTTCCTTAGGTGCCATAGTTTGATTTTCACCTTCGGAAACATCCCTTATTTTTACTCTTTTTTTTTTGGATCTAGCGCTGCCATATGGTGGTTTTCACCACTAGACCATTTCAGTTTTTTACTTTTTCTTTTCCTTTCTTCTTGTGGATTTAGAGATTGTACACTTGATTCCATAAATATGCTTGAATCGAATTCATTGGTGAAAGATGGTTCAACCATATTGAGGAATAGGACCATGACATTGTCATTAGGGAAATAAAGTATGTCATTTGGATCGGTCAAATCCCTATCAATAAGTTTGGGATGGATAAGAGATAAGGATTCATTGGGTAATCTTTCACTCACAGGGTTTAAGGACATGACTTCATTCGAAGGTTCATACATTGTATCACTTAAATCAATGAAATGGGCTTGTTCAAGGTGTTCCATAGAAGTTGGATCAAAATTCTCTTCACTTGAATCCTCGTGGATTTCCATGGGAAAAAATCTTGTGGATTAAACATAACGTTTGAATCTCCCCCATGAAGGTACCCATGATTCACCTACCCGTTTATTTTCACTAGATACTTGTCCTACATTTGGTGTATGAGAATCATTTGGCACTTGTGTAGAACTCGATCCTTGGTCCATATTGGCTTGTTTTCTTGTACTAGCTATAGGAGCATAAGTATGAATGACATATATTTCCTTTTCATGACAAGAAGATTGGGATAAATAATCCCATTCATATTCACTAGAATCATCTTTACTTTCATATCCTAACATATGTACATGTTCATAGGAATCAAGAATATTACTTGGACTACTTTATTGATCTTTACACCCTATGCCTGATTTTTTATCCTTCTATCACCAAGGAGGTTGGGTTCTAACAAACCTAAGGGTCCTCTTCCCTTGTGTTAGGTATTTTTCTTACAGTACTAAAAACAACATGAATGCTTAAACCTTATATTTCCAATTTTTAGTACATGCAAGACAAAGCCTAATTTATGAGGACTAATTCCTCCTTCTACTTCAAGATCCACAAGCTCAGGCAGGTATACCTTAAAATAATTACTGATTCTCAGTATCTACTATAGTGGATTAGAGTTTCACTGAGTGGCTAATTTTATTTTACTGTATCAATTGATAAAACACCTCACATATGACAGTAATTAACTTAATACAGAACTTTACAAACCAAATTATGATCTTGACAATAACAAATATTAGTGAGAAAAGGATTCTCATCCTTCTTCCTTTCGAAGTTCTCTGAACCTAGGAGGGCTAACCTAGTGATTCTCTCTTGAAGAAATCAACAAACTAAACTATATTCTTAAATACAATTGCTTAAACACATATATGCTTTGTAACTAAAAATTAAATGATTGATTGTTTTATAAATATTAGATGATGATTTACTGCTTGACAAACCCTAAGCTAGTGCCTAATCCTTGGGCAAAGAGTCAATATCCAATGTAAATTCACAATAAATAGATTAATTTAAATACATGCAATTCAGATAGAATTCCTTATAGACTATCCTTTCACTCCCACACCCCTGTTATGAGATCCTTAAATCAACGTTTAACTCTCTAGGATCACCTGTAAGAATTACTCCTTCCTTGAAAGAACTCGCAAGTAACTGCACAATCACCTTGTAATTGGTATATCTAAAATGCCTTGCAAATTAAACATACAAGAGCTTAAACAGAAATATAAAGAGACAACACAAGATATAGAACATAAACTGTAGTGTATTTTATTGATAGTGTTACTACTTCAAATACGTTCAATAGACAATAAGCACAAATCTCAGACAAAATTGAGTAGTCTTCCTTGCAATTATATTTCACCTCTCTTACAAAAATGATACAAATTTCTATATATAGAGTATAAACCATCTTGGAATCCTTAAAGACTAAGGATTCAACAAGCTTCGGATGGTTTTAGACCTAACCATAAAAGATAGAAGAAGACAAAAAACAAATAGACCCCAACCAGTGGAAGGACAAAATAGGAATACAATCAAATTTGATATTCAAATCTCTTGCTAGCTGGCACCTTTGTTTGAATATTTTCTAGATAGCCTCCAATAGTTATTGTGTGATTTAGTGACCACCATTACAAGATAACATACACTAATCTTTCTTATGACTAACTTCCCTATGCTCAAAGAATAGGTGACAGGTGTCCTTCTACTCCTCATCCAGTATGTCTAAGTCAACTGTTGCAGATTTCTTTTTCTTGGGATTTGTGATAACATTCCATGTTGCAACTTCTGCCTCTGTAGGCCAATTAAATCTCTGAATGCTTTCCAATTGTGTCTTTTGCCTTTCCCACCTTGCATATGTTATGCTCTTGACATTTGTCACAAACTTGTTAAAGTCTGTCTCGGCCTTAAATGCCTCATCTAAGGTTCTATTTAACCTTTCCATATCCAATTCATTGTTGTCAGCAATAAATGCCTCTTTACTAGGCAATAATGAATCAAATTCATTTCTCCATATCTCCACTAACTTGATCTGATCATCTTCTGCCCTTATTGAAGGAATAAATTTATTGTAATAAGATCCAAACATATTGATTTTGGCTTCAATCTGATTTGCCTTGCCCTTAAATAAAGACAAGGTTACCCTAAATTTCTCTATCTCCTCACCAACTTGTGTCACAATTTCTAGAAGGTATGCCCTAAATGGCTGTAAGATTGTTAATCTTTCAAATAGATTTCTCCTAACTGACCAAGTCCCAAAATAGGGGTTCAAAGTTGAAACAAAATTTGTTAACTCTATTTGCAAACCAAGCAACTTGTTGTAGGCACCATGTACAAAATCAGCTTTATCTTTCAGGATATTAACCCTGTGTTACAAAATATTCAAAAAGGCTTCTAAAGCCACATTATTCTGCTCACCATCATTTTTCTCTATTTCATTATGAAAATCCCCTGCATCCTCTATTTGTACCAATGCATCTGCAACTTGTTTTTGCTCTGTAGAGGTAGCTTCAAGAATCTCTTTTACCTTTTCATTCAATTCTTGTACTAGCTTCTCTAGTGCATTTATATTTATTAAACCTAGCTCTCTGTCTTTCACAACAAGACTTGCCTCATCAAAAAGCTTTTGATATCTATTTGACATTTGCACAACTTTTGCTTCATTGAAATGAGCAAAGTGAGTTAGGGCCTATGAAATCTCCAAATCTCCTATATTGTGAATCAACCAAATAATTTTATCACCATCCATCTTCTCTTGTACATTTATCAATGATGACTTCGGGGTCTTGGGAGCTAGGGCCCACATAGATAGAGTTTGGGACTGTGCATAATAACCACATCCTTTAATCATCTCTCCCACTTGTGTTTCTGAAGAGAATTTGATGTCTAGCTGCCTCCTTATCTGGTCTATAATAAAATATGAGGCCAAATCCCATCCTTCTACTAGTATCATGCCACTAGACTTTACTAACTGTCTAGCTTCATCTAGGGTCACGTTCTCTGATTTTGGATCATATTCTTGCAGGGCCTGCAAGGCTTCACTTGTTATTGCTTCTCCTCTTGCCAGTTGCAACTGTGACCCCACCTATTTTTGTTTAGCCTATATGAGAAAATCCTTGAATTCCTTGGTTTTGATAAAATTGTCATCACTCAAGAATTGTTCATGTTGTATCTCCCTTTCATCTTGGCATAACAATAATGGCATCTCAACATTTTCTTCTGAGTCCTCTCTTTTCTTCTTTCCTTCTCTTATGAACTTTGTTAGTTGGTGATCATAAGTTCTTATTTTCATAAATAATGCACTCACTTTATCTCTTTTCCTCTTCTGTGCCTTGACATTAGAAGGCTCCCATGTTTCCACCTTTTGCTTCTTTTTGGGAGGTTCAACAACTACCTCAACCTCTTTCCCTTTTGTCAAATCTATTATATTTTCCTCCGCTTGAGGTGGCTGATCCATTGGTGGAGGGTTGAGTAGATACAATTATTGTATTCTTAGGATGAGTGTTTGTTAGGACCTTTGTCCTTAACTTCTATTTTCTTTTCTAACTTGTTGCACAGTGTCCCATAAGATTCAATCATCTTATCCAGTCTCTGTAAATAAGGCACACCAGGGAAATAACCCCCAAATGAGATCCCTTTCTTCTTAAGTTGTTTCTCTAAATCCATCAAATTTTGGAACTTTTTTGTCCTACTTGTAATTTCTTCTTCCAAGATGTTCCCTTTAAGGTCTTCCTCTTCACATTGCTCATGCACTTTAGTATTAGAAATAGTGGGTGTCAGGAGCCTTTTTGCACTGGATATAAATCCTTCTATATCCACATACCTATACAAGGCTATACTCATCTTGAAGTGAATTAACCATCTACTCGCTGAATCATAGGCCCTCTTAGCAATTGTAAAATCAAAAACAATAAATTGTCGAGCTGTGAATGTTTCTTTTCTATGTGGAGCTAAATGCTCCTTATCAGTCAACATAAGCTGCCATGTGAATTCCATGACAACAATCCTTGGTGGCACCGTGTATGGTAGAATGTGTGGTGGTTGGGAGCAACCATAAACTCTTATTAGAGTGAAATTATTGTGGTAGTAGAAGTCTCCCCAGTTGTGATCTCCATTTCACTTGTCAACAAACTTGCAGGGCCTCAGAAGATGTAGTACTTTGATTGGTAGCCTAGTCATATTGACTCCTAAGCTGCTCAATAGGGGATATACCATCTAGTTATGGAAAGCACAAAACTCACTCTCCCTAGATGTATAGTTCCACACTCTCAACCAAAGTTGCACAGGGTTGGACTGACCGTGGTAGAATCTTTTAGGTCTCAGATTAGGCTGGTCCATGATATTGAAGTTATAGAACAAAATCAAATGCATCAGTAAGGAATATTGTATAAATTTAGGGTTGGCTTCCTTCTTTTGAATGTCCACAAACCCTTGATACATTCTATCAATTACATATTAAATGTAATCATAATCTGTGCTGACATAGGGACTTTTCAAGTCCAAAACAATCATTAGAATATCAGAGGATATCCTTTCTCTTCCACTATCAACCCCTAAAACTCTACACAGGCCATAGGAAATATACTTCATATAAAGGCCAGGTCCTCATAGAAATAGGGTGCACATGGGCTTGAATCTATTTGGCTACAACACAGGCCTCCCTGGTATATCTAGAAGCTAAGGCCTTCAGCTTTATCTCTGTTGTGCAGGGGTTATATATTGAAAGCTTTCATGAATTATGCTCCATCTAGAGTTACTAAGGCTGTACCATCATCCTTCTTGCTGATTTTAGAAATGGTGTCATACCTATTAGCCAGTTCCAACAATAAATATACATCTACAAACACATCTGGAACTATTAATTTAGCTAACCCTGACGTCCAACGGTTGACACAAGAATAGTACCATCACTATTCTTATGAAAATAGTTAATTAAATGATAGCCAAAAAAATCGGGCATCTTAGCATCTCTAATATAAGCCATATTATCTCCAAGGTATTCATCATTTGCCTTCTTTCCTTGATTTGATCCTGGAAGAAAAGTTAGAAATTACTCTGAGTAGTTTTTCTTTCCCTTATGATCATCATCAGTATCTCCGCTCTTCCCACTGGTTGAAGAAACACTCACTGCTCAGCTCATCTTATATGTACTAAACTAGAATAACACTGATCAAATTTCTTTTCTCTCACTCTAAAATTTGGGTAATTCTGTTCTCTTGAAAGCACTGATCACTTATACGATTTCTTAGCTCTAAAAATTGAAACTCTGGTAAACTAAAATGAACAATGGTAATGCCTATTTATTCAGAGAAATCAATGCACCAATCTCTTCGAAAATCATGAATTTTCTATTCAGTCACTTATGTCATTACTTCTACGTGCTTTGATATCAATTTCTCCTCCTAGCCGTGACATTTGAAACTGACAAGTGATCAATTTTGAATGAGTGCCTTTTCTTTTTAAACCCTATTATATTCGAAACAGGCTCAAGATCTGATATGATTGGCTATTTTATTACAACTCAGCTACTCCTTACAAGCTATCAAAATTCTCTTTCTTTGATTGACTGACAACTGTACATCATGGCATGGGAGAAACTTCTTACTTTTACCTTACTCATACTCTGGTTTCCTTCAACGACTATGCAGATGCTTGATCTCCTTGTCGCTGAGAGTTTGCTTTAACTCTGGTTTCCTCATGAGATTTAACACTCATCATTTGATCAAAACTTTGATCAACAATCTCCTAATCGGTGAATGAATGCACTTAACTCATGTTTCTTTTAGAGATTCTGCGACTAAAGCTAAAGGTAACTCTTGTTTAACCTTTAGTTTCTTTAGAGACTTCACGACTGTACAAATTCAAAGTCGCTGAAATGTTTTACTAACCTTGAGTTTTATTAGAGATTATGCAACCATCGTTGGATCTTCTTTCAATCAGATAGTTCATGTGAAATCTCACATCCATCTTGTACTTTTTGCATTTGATCTGAGACTTCATGAATACCCTTAGATCAGCTTTTAATCCATCGTCTCACGTGAAATCTCCTTAGCTTTGTCTTTAACTGTAGTTTACTATGAGACTTCACAACTAAAGTTATCTTTAAGTCATGGGATAAATTTCTTAACCTCAGGTTTGTATTGAGATTTTACGTAGACCATATATCTTTGAATGACTTAGACACGTGTCAACATCTGCATCACTACCGCTTAATCTCTGAACTTTCTCTAACCTTTTATCTTTTATTAGCAACTTAACACCATCCATTAGATATTTTCTCCTTTACGGTTCAGATTTCTTTGTTGTAACTTCAACTGAGCTTTAACTTAACCTTCATTTACCATAATTCTTATGGAGACTTGGTGACTAACTGAATCTCGTTGTCGCTGAATAAATTATCTAACTCAAGGTTTACTTCAAGATTAAGCGTCGGCCCTTAGATCTTTCTTTAATCTAATGGTAGTCACTAAATCTCATGAACTTTTTGTCATCTGCACTTTTATCTCGTGACTAAACACTGGCCACAGGATCAACTTGAAATTGGACGGTAGTTGCTAGATCTCACATCTTTTAACTTAACCCTTATTTTTCTTAGAGATCTTGTGACTAAACTGATTTAACTCATCTCTTAACCATGCTGAATTTATGAGACACCGTGACTGAAGAAACTCAGAGTCACTTTATAAATTCTTAACTGAGGAGTTTTTCTCGAGACTTCACGCCCACCGCAGGATTATGTTTAACATCAACGATTATCGCTGAATCTCATAAGATTTGACTTAACTCTTATTTCTCTTCACGATCACACGGTTGCATGAAAATTTCAACCCAGCTTTAACTTTAATGTGTTTATGAGACAATGTGACTATAGAAACTCAAAGTCGCCATAAGATTATTTAACTCTGGGGTTTCAAACGAGACTTTGCATGAACCACTGGATTATCTTGAAAATCAACGATCAGTGTTAAGTCTCCTTACCATTGAAAGCATATTCTTTTTCTTGTGAGATAACGCGACCAAAGAATTTCGCTAAGTCTGGAAGTAAAATAGAATATTCTTTAAGCTTAAAGAGACATCGTGACTAACTTTAAAACATGAAAAAGACACATGACTTAAGTTATTTGGATTTTCTGAAAAAGGTAACTGAAAATTAGAAGTGATTATGAAGAACTAGGGTTTTCTCTTGAATATGAATAAAAAAATGACCTAGGACTTAAGGTTTTTCACTGTTCTTTTTGATTTTATCACTCAAAGATCATCATTTGCAAGGAAAATTTAATAGCATTGGACATGAATTTGACATTTATGCAGGAATCAAACTAGGAACTTAAAATGTTTAATAGCAAGTTTCAAAACTGGAAATACAACCAACAGTGGCTCTATCTGAGGATGCTTAAATGGAAGTTTATAGAAATGACTATAGATCTATGGGAGGCATACCATGCTTACTAACCTACTATAGAAAGCAAACACACAACAGAAAGAAACACACCTATACATATAATACAAGATTACTGTGCATGGAAATAAAAAAAATTTAACTGAAGAAAGGTTTTAAGAATTGTCCATGCACTGACAATTCAAATACCTCTCCCTCCATATTCTTCAAAAGATATGAATCTTTTCCAAAAATTTGATAAATAACAAAGGGACCTAACCATAATGATTCAAATTTATTATGCTTCCCTTTGTCTTTAGCCCTTACATTCCACTGGAGTACTAAATCATCAAGCTGAAACTTTCTATTACTTTCTCTCTTATCAAATAGATATTTAATTTTCTGTTGTAATTTAATGTTCTCTTTTTTACTATCTTTTCTGGCCTCCTCTAGTTCTGCTAGCAGCATCATTCTATCTTTCATAGGTTCAGAAATATCTAGTTCTTCTGCCTGAATAAACTTATATACAGGAAGCAAATTATTCATGGGCATTCTGGATTGGATACCATATACAAGTTCAAAAGGAGACTTACCTATTTCTTTTTTCATTGTTATCATGTCATCCCATAGTGCAAGTTTCAACTTTGTATGCCAAGCCCTTTTATTTTTCTCAAGGGTCTTCTTCAAGATTTTCAATATGCTCTTATTACTGGATTCAGCGTGGCCATTGGCTTGAGGATGATATGGGGAATAATATGACATCATAATCCCATACTCATAATATAAATATGAAGCACATAGCATTGTCCATTACCAATTTTGTAAGGACACCAAACCTAGTCAGAATGTTTTCCATCAGAAAGTCAGTGACCACTTTACTAGTTGCCTTGTTTGTGGGAATTGCTTCTATCCATTTTGTAAAATAATCAGTGGCAACTAGTATCCAACTATGTCCACCACTAGATTTCTCTGAAAACTCTCGAATAAAGTCAATCCCCCACATGGCAAAAGGTGCTTCAACACTTACAAGATTTAGTAACAGAGCACCTGAAAATTTTAACTTATTTGAAAACCTTTGACAAAATTCACATTTTTTGACAAATGCATGAGTATATTTGAATAAGCTAGGCCAGTAATATCTAGCCCTCAAGATTTATGAGAAGTGGTCTTGGCAGAGAAGTGTCCTCCACAAACTCCATCATGCATTTCAACCAAGACCTTTTCAGCTTGACTCTGATCTAGACATAATAACAGTACACCATTTCTATCTTTCCAATACAAATATCCTTGTACTAGGGTGTACCTTTGAGCTTGCAACCTAAGATTACTCTTTTGATTATATGTCATAACCTCAGGGCATTTGCCATTTTTTAGGCAGTACATGATATCAACATAAAAATATTGTCTTTCAATACTAGTTATTGTTGAATCATGTACCTTTGTGCTATTTATTTGCACCAAGTCTAAATTTTCTTTTGTCATTAATTTTTCTAAGCCTTGTCCTCTTACCAATTTGGCAATATGGATTTCCAAATTAAACTCTTGAATTCTATTGATCCATTTGCACCTCTTACCAGTCACTTCTGATTGAGTAAGGATGTCCTTAACTACTGAATGAGGTACATATGCTAATACTGTGACACAAACCAGATAAGGTCTGAATTATTTTACAACTTTACTAAATCATATAGTTGTTTCTCCATCATTTCATAATTTAACTCTGCAGCTTGGAGGGATTTGCTAAAAAATGCAATAGGATGCTCAAAACCCTCCTCATCTTTTTGTAGTAAAACAACAACAACTGTATGAAAAGATGCAAAAGAGAATAATGAGAAAGGCTTACTATGATCAGGGGATCTCAAGAGAGGTGCCTCCTAAATTGCTTTCTTAATTATTTCAAAAGCGAGTTGTGCTTCTTCACTCCATTGAAATTTTGCATCTTTCTTCAATAGTTTAATTATTGGTTTGACAATCTCAGCAAAATTTGCATTAAATATTCTCACAAAATTAATATTTCCTAAGAAAGATTGTACACCTTTGATATTCTTTGGAGCAGTGACCTTTTGCATGGATTCTATCCTTTTTGGGTCAATCCTTGCTCCATCCTTTGACACTATATGTCCTAGCAACTTTCCCCCTGTCACTGCAAATTGACATTTTCTGGGATTCAAAGAAACACCATATTTTAAAGCCTTATTGAAAATTTTTTCTAGGTGCCCACAATGATCCTCTATTTTCCTGGAAAATATTGTCAAATCATCTTGATATATTACCATGAATAAGTCAATAAATTATTTGAATGCAACATCCATGGCTCTCTAAAAAGTTGCTCCTACATTTATTAGTCCAAATGACATTCTAAAATATACATATGTCCCCCGTGGAGTAGTAAATGCAGTCTTGAACTATTCTAATTCTTTAACTAACACCTGGTTGTAGCTTGAAAGCCCATCCATCGTTGATAATAGCTCACAACCAGTAACCTTGTGTAACATTGCCGCCATATTAGATAAAGAATAATTATCCTTCAAAGATGCAATGTTCAAATTTATGAAATCAACACACAATCTTATGTCACCATTCTTCTTTCTCACTGGGACCAAATTAGAAACCCAAGTTGAATGTCTTATGGGCTGAATAATCCCTGCATCTTTTAGCTTCATCAACTCTTGTTGCATCTTGGGGGCCAACAATGGGTTGATTGGTCTTTGTTTCTGTCTGAATGGTTTTGCATCTGATTTCAATTGGATTTCATGTTGAAAAAGGTCTTCCCTATAAGCTTTCAAGTCTTCATAAGACCATGCAAACACATGCTTATGTTTCCTTAATAATTTATCAAATTTGTTCTGACATGGGAATCTAACCCTTTTCCAATATATACTATCTGAGGAGTGGTCTCTGATCCTAAATTTATTTCTTCCAAATCCTCAATTTTAGCATTGCTTATCTTTGATAAGTGATCATCTTGACTACTAAACAATGCTTCTAGTTCTACTAGTCCCTTAGGGATCTTATCAAAACTCAATTAGATGACCTCATTCCCCAAAACACTATCCCTGCCATCAATGACCTCAAGCAAAGAATTACAATCTATATGTTGGTCTTCATAATGGTCTAGGCATTAAATAAATCTAAGAATATATTGGTCATCTTCAAATACTTTCCAGTTGTAAATGTTATCAGGGACAACTGGTCTTGTCTTAATTTCAACTATTTACACCCCACTTAAGGTCAAATCACTAGTCTTCAAAGCAACATTAGCTAAAAAAGTCTGCCATAATATTTTTTGACCTTTCTATCCAATTAATATTAAAGGCATCAAAAAATTCAATTTGGTCCCAAATAGCATGTTTGTACCTTTTCAATCTATCATTTTTCACAACATATTTGGACCTAACTTGGGCTACTACTAGCTCGAAATCACCAAAAACCTTTAAACATTTTATTCCGTGTTTAGTGCAGCAATATCTAGCACCAAAAACAAAGCTTCATATTCTGCATTACTGTTTGTACATTGGAATGATAACAGGAAAGAGTACTTAAAATTTGTACCTGATGGAGAAATAAATAAGACACAAGCTCCTGATCCTTGTTTAGAATAGGCTCCATCAAAATACATCTGCCATAAACCATCTTGTTGTGAATTCAACTCATCAACTAAGGGATCAAAATTTTTACATGGATGAGCACTCCTCGTTACTCTGAAGTTCTCCATATCAACATCTACACAGTAATTAATGTTAGTATCTTCATGTAACCCAATCATATGGGGTGTCCTACCTTCTCTAGACACCTTGACATTATTTCCAGCAATATTGAAAGTAGCATAAGATAAAATACACTGAATATTGCCTCCTATTGAAGCACTCCATTTCCTTGACAAAAACATGCCATAATGAGGTGGGATATCAACCACCACTATACTCATTGTCAATATTGTATCTGGACATATAGCTAACCTATACAGTAAAGCTTCAATGGTACCAACAACAGGTATTTCTCTAGAATCCATTGCCTGACACCTCCCATGAGGAGTATCAACTTGTAATCCCATTGATCTCATTATTTTTGCAGGCATAACAGTATTAGATGCACCTGAATCTATCATACAATTTTTTAGCATCTTACCATTAATGACAAATATTAAGAAAAAAGGATCAACAATTCCTTCAAAAGTATTTGTATTTAAATAAATCTGAGGGATCTCAAAAATCATTCCCTTGGGCTCTTTTCCCTTGTTGTTAGATTTATTTTCAACAGTCTTTATTTTTTGGGGTTTCATTAGAGAAACACTATTTAATACTGAAAGGACATTTTCTTTATGTTCATTTATCCTCATCATTTCTAGAAATGGGACCTTGATAGTCATTTGTGACATACACTGACCCATATCAATAGGTGTGTATTTCACATGAGAGGATTTTGGTTTTTCAACAATGATATTATTATCCTCTATTTGAATATTCAGAGTATTCATAGTAGAATCTTCCTTCTTTGATTTCTTATTTTCAACTTTAGAAGAGGAAGAACTTGTTTCTGGCACTTTAGCTTTTCCCTCATGTACAATGTTTGGATCATTAACTTTGTTTATAATTTTGACCTTAGGCTTATTTACATTTCCCCTAGGTCCTTCTCTTTTTGGTGTATACTTGGCATCTATTTTGTTTTCCTTGATAAAGATGCCAGCTAGTTGACTACCTACATCACCCACTACTCTATTTCTCAAGTGGCAGTTACTTCTTGCTTTATTTACTAAATCAGTAGTGATTCTATTTTTTTCTTCATCAGAAGGTTTTCTTATTGTGGTATATTCCTAATTATTTTGGGCATAGCATCTGAGATTGTCAATTTCTTCATCTTCACTATCTGACATAATTTGTTAATGATGTACCTCTATTCTTCTTTGTGAACCATACATATCATGGTTCTTAACCTCATTGTCAGAGTCTACATCAGGGCAGGCATATGAATCATTCATAGCACATCTACTATGATCTCATAATTCACCCTCTTCACCTTCTTGTTCTTCACTAGCACTTATGTCTAGGGCTACAACATAAAAATCAAGATTGTGTGGGGCTTGAAAACCTTCACACCAATAAGTATCGCTGCACATATTTACAAAAATCTTGTGTAAAGGATCACGGGTCCTATTTTCAGGTTTATCCTTTCTTGGTGGGACAATAGGTTTTTCATCCTTGAACTGGGTACCATAGGGATGATTATGCATCCTATTCTATGGATTATAACTATTTTAGGATGGTCTATTATTTTGTAGAGCTTTATATTCTTTATATTTTGGTTCTTTATGGTTTCTCCTACTAAAATGTGCATCATCTCTTCTACCCAATTTCCCTGACACTCTTTTGTTCATTTCTATATTTACTGCTATCTTATATGCATCAGTAAGACTCCTAGGAGTTTTGTCTCTGAGAGCATACCCCATATTAGAATCAAATGCATTTAGATATGTGGCGAGACATACCTTTTCATCAAGTTTGATCTTTTGAATATCTTGTGCATGGCTCTTTGGAATCTTGTGTTGAGTTCAGTGACTTCTTCATTGAAATTTTTCTTTATTTTATTGAATTCGCGTAGTAAAAATCCTTCATTTGTTTCGTCACCATACTGATCTTTGAATTAGTCTATCAATTCATTTATGGATGCTAAAAAACCATTAGATAGTCCTATAAACAATTCCCTAGCATCTTCTACTAAGGACTGAACAAAGAGTTTCAATAGGACATCTTCATGATTAATATTCAAATCATCTATGATATCTATAAACTTTCTAAAATGTACTTCACAATAAATAACATTATTTCCTAAAAACTTTGGGACTTTTTCCCCAATATCATTAGGTACTATATTAGGGTAACCAGGAATACCAATAAAAGTAAAAAATTTGAGCCTTTTTGGATGCATTGGTTTCCTTTGAAATTTATCATCATCCTGGAAAGTGGCAGCTTTGGCTTTTGAAGATGTAGTATTTTCAGCACCAGCATAGGAGTATCTAGAAGATTGCAAGAAACCAATTTTCTTCTTCATCTCCAAGGTGGAAGCTTTAGCTTCTGCCTTTTCCAGCATTTTAGCCATGGTTTCTTTATCCCTTTTTGATCTCTCAGGATCAATGTCTAGCTTAGACATTTGTTCTGTTAGAATTTTGTGAGTTTTTTGTTCTTCAATTTCACTTCCAGTTACTTTCTTTTTTCCTTTATCTCTAGAAGCTTGTGAGCCAAAAAATTTGTGAGTGACTAGTGTCTCTTAATCTCTACGAGACCTTTCAACATTCTTTGCTACTTGATGTCTTAATGATCTTCTTCTAAATTTATCAACATTTCTTTGATCTTTTTTTTTATTTTTTAAATCTTTTGCTCCCTTCTTTTTCTGATTGATGGCCAATTTCCTCATTAAGATTCTTTCTTCTTTAGCAAGCTCATCAGAAGGAACTTTTGAATCTAAAATGATAGCATCAGTCCCCTCTCTCTCATTAGGAGTAGTGGTAATTGCATATGTTTCTAATCTTAGGTCAGGGGATTCTTCATACTCTGAGGTGTTCCCCTCCTGACTGGATTGGTTTGCATCTTTTCTTCTAGTGTTGTATTCTTCTTTTCTTGGAGACGAGTTATCCATATTAGCTTGGTTCTTCTTTTTTCTCCAAGACATTTTAGTCCTAGAAGTAGTTGGAATTCCACTATTCAACTCAACTTCAAGATTATTTCTCATTCTTGACCTTGTATTCACATTGAAAAGGATGTGTATAAATATTAAAACTTACTTTAGCACTAATTACAAAGATTTTCTTTGAGAGTCACCACCCAAAAAAAAGTTGGGAAAATACAACCAAATATTAATACTTATAAGAATGACTTAGATAGGCAAACTCAACCTGTGGTATTTATGACTTTCTTCTTTAACCAGATTCTGGGATGATTCTACAAAGTATTAAACTTTTTATCCTATTCGAGTCCCCAGCAGAGTCGCCAAATTGTTAGGTCTTTTTCTTGTAGGACCGAAAATAGAATAAATGCTTAACATTATATTTCCAATTTTTAGTACATGAAAGACAAAGCCTAATTGATGAGGACTAATTCCTCCTTCTACTACGAGATCCACAGGCTCAGGTGGGTATACCTTCAAATAATTACTGATTCTCAGTATCTACTATAGTTTATTAGAGCTTTCACTGATTGGCTAATTGTGTTTTACTGTATCAATTGATAAAACACCTTATAAATGACAGTAATTAACTTAATAAAAAACTTTACAAGCCAAATTATGATCTTGACAATAAAAAATATCATTGAGAAAAGGACTCTCATCATTCTTCCTTTTGAAGTTCTCTGAACCTAGGAGGGCTAACCTAGTGATTCTCTCGTGAAGGAATCAACAAATTGAACTGTATTCTTAAATACAATTGCTTAAACACATATATTCTTTGTAACTAAAAAGTAAATGATTGATTTTTTTTTAAACATTGGATGGTGATTAACTACTTGCCAAACCCTAAACCAGTGCCTAATCCTTGGGCAAAGAGTCAATATCCAATGTAAATTCACAATAAACAGATTAATGTAAATACATGCAATTCACATAGAATGCCTTACAGTCTATCCTTTCACTCCTACAACCTTGTTATCAGATCCTTAAATCAATGTTTAACTCTATGGGATCACCTTTAAGAATTACTCCTTCCTTGAAACAACTCACAAGTAACTGCACAATCACCTTGTAATTGGTATATCTAAAATGCCTTGCGAATTAAACATACAAAAGCTTAAACAGAAATATAAAGAGACAACACAAGATATAGAACATAAACTGCAATGTATTTTATTGATATTTTTACTACTTCAAATACATTCAATAGACAATAAGCACAATGCTCAGACAAAATTGAGTAGTATGCCTTGCAATTATATTTCACCTCTATTACAAAAATGATACAACTTGTTATATATAAAGTCTAAACCATCTTGGAATTCTTAAATACTAAGGATGCAACAAGATTTGGATGGTTTTATACCTAACCCTAAAGATAGAAGAAGACAAAAAACAAATAGACCCCAAGCGGTGGAAGGGAAAATAGGAATACAATCAAATTTGATCTTCAAATCTCTTGCTAGCTGGCACCTTTGTCTGAAGATATTATGGATAGCCTCAATAGTTATTGTGATATTTAGTGACCGCCATTATAGGATAACATACACTAATATTTCTGATGACTAACCTCCCTGTGCTCAAAGATCAGGTGCCAGGTGTCCTTCTACTCCTCGTCCAGTATGTCTAGGTCAACTGTTGCAGATTTCTTTTTCTTGGGCTTTGTGAGAACATCCCATGCTGAAACTTCTACCTCTATAGGCTAATTAAAGCTCTGAATGCTTTCCAATTATTCCCTTTTCCTTTCCCACCTTGCATCTATTATGCTCTTGACATCTGTCACAAACTTGTTAAAGTCTTTTTCGGCCTTAAATGCCTCATCTAAGGTTCCATTGAACCTTTCCATATCCAATTCATTATTGTTAGCAATAAATGCCTCTTTACTAGGTAGTAATGAATCAAATTCATTTCTCCATATCTCCACTTCCTTGATCTGATCATCTTCTGCCCTTATTGAAGGAATAAACTTATTGTAATCAGATCTAAACATATTGATTATGGCTTCAATCTGATTTGCCTTGCCCTTAAAGAAAGACAAGGTTATCCTAATTTTATCTATCTCCTCACCAACTTGTGTCACAATTTCTAGGAGGTCTGCCCTAAGTGTCTATAGGATTGCTAATATTTCAAATAAATTTGTCCTAACTGACCAAGTCCCAAAATAGGGGTTCAAAGTTGAAATAAAATTAGTTACCTCTATTTTCTAACCAGACAACTTTTTGTAGGCACCATGTACAAAATTAAATTTATCTTTCAAGATATTAACCCTGTGTTGCAAAATATTCAAAAAGGCTTCTAAAGCCACATTATTCTGCTCATCATCATTTTTCTCTGTTTCCTTCTGAAAATCCCCTGCATCCTCTATTTGTACCAATGCATCTGCAACTTTTTTTGGCTCTGTAGGGGTAGCTTCAAGAATCTCTTTTAGCTTTTCATTCAATTCTGCTACTAGCTTCTCTAGTGCATTTATCTTTATTAAACCCATCTCTCTATCTTTCACATCAAGACTTGCCTCATCAAATAGCTTTTGATATCTATTTGAAATTTGCATAGCTTTTGCTTCATTGAGATGAGAAAAGTGAGTTAGGGCCTATGAAATCTCCAAATCTCCTATATTGTGAATGTCAGACCAAATAATTTTGTCCCCATCCATCTTCTCTTGTACATTTATCAATTATGGCTTCTAGGTCTTGGGAGCTAGGGCCCACATGGATAGAGTTTGGGACTGTGCATTATAACTACATCCTTTAATCATCTCTCCCACTTGTGTTTCTGAAGAGAATTTGATGTCTAGCTACCTCCTTATCTGGTCTATAATAAAATATGAGGCCAGATCCCATCCTTCTACTAGTAGCATGCCACTAGACTTTACTAGCTATCTAGCTTCATCTGGGGTCATGTTCTCTGATTCTGGATCATATTCTTGCAGGCCCTGCAAGGCTTCACTTGTTATTGCTTCTCCTCCTACCAGTTGCAACTGTGACCCCATCTATTTTTGTTTAGCCCATATGAGAAAATCCTTGAATTCCTTGGTTATGATAAAATTGTCATCACTCAAGAATTGTTCCTATTGTATCTCCCTTTCATCTTGGCATAACAACAATGGCATCTCAACATTTTCTTCTGAGTCCTCTCTTTTCTTATTTCCTTCTCTTATGAAATTCCTTAGTTGATGATCATAATCTCTTGTTCTAGTGAATAATACACTCACTTTATCTTTTTTCCTCTTCTGTGCTTTGACATCAGAAGGCTCCCCTGTTTCCACCTTTTGCTTCTTTTTAGGAGGTTCAACAACTACCTCAACCTCTTGTCCTTGTGCCAAATCTATTATATTTTCCTTAGCTTGAGGTGGCTGATCCATTGGTGGAGGATTGTGTACTGAGTAGCTACTATCACTATAATCTAAGGATGAGTGTTTGTTAGGACCTTTGTCCTTATCCTCTATTTTCTTTTCTAACTAGCTGCACAGTGTCCCATAAGATTCAATCATCTTATCCAGTCTCTGTAAATAAGGCACACCAGGGAAATAACCCCCAAATGGGATCCCTTACTTCTTAAGTTGTTTCTCTAAATCCATCAAATCTTGGAACTTTATTGTCCTACTTGTAATTTCTTCTTCCAAGATGTTCCTGATAAGGTATTCCTCTTCACATTGCTCATGCACTTTAGTATTATAAATAGTGGGTGTCAGGAGCCTTTTTGCACTGGATATAAATCCCTCTATATCCACGTACCTATACAGGGCTACACTCATCCTGAAGTGACTTAGCAATCTACTAGTTGAATCATAGACCCTCTTACCAATTGTAAAATTAGAAACAATAAATTATCGAGGTTTGAATGCTCCTTTTCTATGTGGAGCTAAATGCTCCTTATCAGTCAACATAAGCTGCCATATGAATTCCATGACAACAATCGTTGGTGGCACCTGGTATGGTATAATGTTTGGTGGCTAGGAGAAACCGTAAAATCTTATTAGAGGAAATTATTACGGTAGTAGAAGTCTCCCCAGTTGCGATCTCCATTCAACTTGTCAACAAACTTGCAGGGCCTCAGAAGTTGTAGTACTTTGATTGGTATCCTAGTCATATTGAATCCTAAGTTCCTCAATAGGGGATATACCATCTAGTTCTGGAAAGCACAGAACTCATTCTCCATAGATGTATAGTTCCACACCCTCAACCAGAGTTGCACAGGGTTGGACTAACCGTGGTAGAATCTTTTAGGTCTCAGATTGGGCTGGTCCATGATATTGAAGTTATAGAGCAAAATCGAATGCATCAGTAAGTAATATTGTATGAATTTAGGGATGGATTCCTTCTTTTGAATTTCCAAAAACCCTTGATGCATTATGTCTATTACATATTGAATGTAATCATAATCTGTGTTGACATAGGGACTTTTTAAGTGCAAAACAATCATTAGAATATCAAAGGATATCCTTTCTCTTCCACTATCAACCCCTATAACTCTACACGAGCCATAGGAAATTTACTTCATGTAAAAGGCAAGGTCCTTGTAGAAATAGGGTGCATTGTGATTAGGAATAGGTGCTATGTAATTTCTATTTCCTTTTGGCACATGGGCTTGAATCAATTTGGCTACATCACAGGCCTCCTTGGTATATCTAGCAGCTAAAGCCTTCAGGTTTATCTCTGTTGTGCAGGGGTTATATATATTGAAAGATTTCATGAATAATGCCCTATCTAGAGTTACTAAGGATGTAACATCATCCTTCTTGATTTTTTTAGAAATGGTGTCATACATATTAGCCAATTCCAACAATAAATCTACATCTACAAACACATTTGGACTATTAATTTTGCTAACGCTGACGTCCAAGGGTTTGACACAGGAACAAGACCATCACTATTCTTATGAAAATAGTTAAATAAATGATAGCCATAACAATCAGGTTTCTTAGCATCTCTAATATAATCCATATTATCTCCAAGGTGTTCATCATTTATCTTCTTTCCTTGATTATATCCTGGAAGCAAAGTCAAAAATTCCTCTGAGTAGTTTCTCTTTCCCTTCTGATCATCATCAGTATCTCCGCTATTCCCATTGATTGAAGAAACACTCACTGATTGGCTCATCTTGTCTATACTGAACTAGAATAACACTGGTCAAATTTATTTTCTCTGGCTCTTAAATCTGGGTAATTCTATTTTCTTGAAAGCACTGATCACTTATACGATTTCTTAGCTCTGAAAACTGAAACTCTAGTAAACTAAAATGAACAAGGATAATGCTATTTATTCAGAGAAACCAATGCACCAATCTCTTATAAAATCATGGATTTTCTATTTAGTCACTTATGTCATTACTTCTACTTGCTTTGATATCAATTTATCCTCCTAGCCGTGGCATTTGAAACTGACAAGTGATCAATTTTGAATGAGTGCTTTTTATTTTATAGCCTTATTATATTCAAAACAGGCTCAAGATTTGATATGATTGGCTATTTTATTACAACTCAGCTACTCCTTACAAGCTGCCAAAATTCTCTTATTCTAATTGGCTAAAAATTGTACATCATGTCATGGGAGAAAACTCTCACTTTTACCTTACTCATAGTCTAGTTTCCTTCAACGACTACACGACTGCTTGATCTCCTTGTCGCTGAGAGTTTGCTTTAACTCTGGTTTCCTCATGATATTTAACACTCATCGTTCAACCAAAACTTTGATCATTGGTTATCTACTAGTCGATGAATGGATGCACTTAACTCATGTTTCTTTTAGAGATTCCGAGACTAAAGCTAAAGATAACTCTTGTTTAACCTTTAGTTTCTTTGGAGACTTCACGACTGTACAAATTCAAATTCAATGAAAGATTTTACTAACCTTGAGTTTTATTAGAGATTATGTGACCATCATTGGATTTTCTTTCAATCAGACAGTTTGCGTGAAATCTCACATCCATCTTGTACTTTTTGCATTTGATCTGAGACTTTGCGATTACCCTTAGATCATCTTTTCATCCAACGTCTCGCATGAAATATCCTTATATGTCTTTAACTATATTTTACTATGAGAATTTGTGACTAAAGCTATCTCTAAGTCGTGAGATAAATTTCTCAACCTCGGGTTTGTATTGAGATTTTACGTAGACCATAGATCTCTGAATGACTTAGACATGTGTCAACATCTACATCACTATCGCTAAATCACTGAACTTTCTCTGACCTTTTGACTTTTATTAGCAACTTAACACCATCCATTATATCTTTTCTCCTTTGCGATTGAGATTTATTCGTTGTAAATTCAACTGAGCTTTAACTTAACCTTCGTTAACCACAGTTCTTATGGAGACTTGGTGACTAACTGAATTTCGTTGTCGCTGAATAAATTATCTAACTCAAGGTTTACTTCAAGTTAAACACCAGCCCTTAGACGTTTCTTCAATCTGATGGTAGTCACTAAATCTCATGAACTTTTTGTCATCTACACTTTTATCTCACGACTAAACGCTGGCCATAGGATCAACTTGAAATCGGATGGTAGTCACTAGATTTCACAGCTTTTTACTTAACCTTTGTTTTTCGTAGAGATCTCGCGACTGAACTAATTTAACTCATCTCTTAACCTTGGTGAACTTATGATACACCGCGAGTGAAGAAACTTAGAGTCACTTTATAAATTCTTAACCGAGGATTTTATCTTGAGACTTCACGCCCACCACAGGATTATCTCTAACATCAACAATTGTCGTTGAATGTCATAAGATTTGACTTAACCCTTATTTCTCTTCACAATCACACGACTGCATGAAAATTTCAACCCAGCTTTAACTCTAATCTATTTATGAGACAACGCGACTATAGAAACTTGAAGTCGCCATAAGATTCTTTAACTCTGGGGTTTCAAATGAGACTTTGCATGAACCACTAGATCATCTTGAAAATCAACGATCAGTGTTAAGTCTCCTTACCATTCAAAGCATATTCTTTTTCCTTGTGAGATAACGCGACCAAAGCATTTCTCTATGTCTCAAAGTTTAATGGAATATTCTTAAAGCTTAAAGAGACATCGCGACTAACTTTAAAACATGAAAAAGACACATGACTTAAGTGATTCTTATTTTCTGAAAAAGGTAACTGAAAATTAGAAGCGGTTATGAAGAACTAGGGTTTTCTCTTGAATATGAATAAAAACTGACCTAGGACTTAAGGTTTTTCATAGTTTTTATTGATTTTATCACTCAGAGATCATCTTTTGCAGGAAAATTTTGATAGCATTGGACATGAATTTGACATTTATGCAATAATCAGACTGGGAACTCAAAAATTTTAATAGCAAGTTTCAAAACTAGAATTATAACCAACACCTTGTAACCCATCTTTTTCATGATTTGGAATCCTTTTCCATATTGGTCTTTTTGAATGTTGACATGTTGAACTCTCTCAATTGGGACACTTGTAATATCCTCATCTTTGAAAAGCCATTGCAAGACTTCATTGTCTTCTTTCTCTAAGGTTGATTAATCACTTTCTCTCACAAAATGAGAATTGTATTTTTCAGGTGGATGAGAACTAGAAGGTTTTCCATGTGTCCTTGGAGAAGTGGGTAAGTCAAATAATGAAACATAATATTCCCCCACTCCCTTTTGATGTATTTTACATTGTTTTTAAAACTTGTGCATCAGTTCACTCATCTTTTGATAATTTTCCTCTTTGGCTTGTTCTCTTTCAACCCTAGAAGGTTTCGAACTTTCTTCCCTTGGAGTAGAAACTTTTACCGAAAGGTCATTAGAACTTTCAACCTCAAAAATAAACTTCTATTTTCCTTTAGTAGATGTAGATAAGTTAGTTTCATTATGAATTGAAGTAGAAGTACAATTTAATGTCGAACTAGGACCTTCTTCCTTATTTTCTTCAATGATTGTACTAGAAATGTCTCCTTCTCTATTATGTGGAATAAATAGCTCATGTATAGGTTTCACCATGTTACAATATCGAAAGGGATTTGAGTCTCCTCCAATATTAATTTCCTCACCCATGTATGGAAACTTGATACATTGGTGATATGTTGAAGGCACCGCTTGTATTTCTTGAATCCACAGCCTCCCTAACAAGATGTTATAATTTAATTTCATATCTAGGTATTGACAAATGGTATCCTTTTTTATTGGGCCCACTTGAATGGGAAAAACCACCACTCCTTTGGAAGAACTCTCCTCCTCATCATAAGCCTTGATAAAGATTTTCTTCTTTGGATCAATGGATGATTCAGATAACCCTAAAACCTTAACTAGACTCAAGGTACAAATATTTAGACTAGCTCCTCCATCAATGAGGACTCTTTTGACACAGTAATTTTGGATCAAGACCTCTATATGAAATGGGAGGTTTTGAGGGTGATTTATAGACATGTCATCTTGCTCAAAAAATGATATACAATGAAGTGCAATGAGATGACCCACCATGTTTTGAAACCTTTCTTCCTCCAAGTTTTTGGGAACAATTGTTTCCACAAGAGCTTTCTCCCAGATTTCCTTATGATTGGGTGAAAGTATCAATAACTCCAAGGTGGAAATTTAAGCTGGTGTCTTTTGTAATTGATCCATTAAGCTATAGGGCTTCATTGATGAAGGTGTTTGTTTTATCAACATGGTTGGTTGAGTAGGACCAAAAAATTTAGGACCACTTCCTTGTAAGTTTATCCTTGCTACTTGCCCCCTAGTGACAACATTAGAGGTATCTTTGTTAGGTTGTTCCTTCACCACCACAACATTGATAGTATTTTCATGTCTTGATAGGGCATTGATAGCATTATCATAGCTATGGGTAAAGTTGACTTTGTTGTTACCCCTTGAATTATTTCCATTGTTGTTAGCATTTGAAGATATCCCTTTCTCATGTTTAAAGAAAGGTGTTTTGAAAGTCGTGTGATCTTCATTATTTTAAGGTCCTTCCACTTTGATCACTGCATTATCTATGAGGTATTACACCACATGTTTCAATCACATACAATCATTTTTCTTATGCCCTCTATTCAAATGGTATTCACAATGGTTTGACTCACTCCACCATGATGGTTTCACTTGTGGATCAAATGGTTGATATTTAGGTAAATCAATAATTTTATTCACAATGAGGGTTCTCAACACATTTTCAAGAGGTTCACCCAAGAGTGTGAATTTACTTCTAGGAGATGGAGAAAAGAAGGTTTTAGGCTTGCTAGCCCCTTGGTTGTTCCCAAAATTGTTGTTGTTATTGAAGGGAACCTTAGGTGCTTGTTCACATTGTTAGCTTGATGTGATCCTTGCATGAGATTGAATGGAGTGGATTTTAAGCTGTTTGCTTCCACAACTCCATCATTCACCAAACCTTTGTTAGTGTTCTTGAGCCAAAACTGATTGTTTTTAGGAGGATCTCTGTTGCTATTGTTGTTAGAAGTGTTGTTATTATTAGAAATTTTGTTGTCTTTGTAGAGTTTGATTTCTCCACTTTTCAATAACACTTCCTCTGTTGTGACTCTATTTTCAATTAGGTCTTGGAAAGAATGTGAACATTATAATATCAAATGGTAATTCATTTTTGTATTCAAGCTATTTATGAATATGTCCATCTTTTCCTTTTCGAGAACACTTCAAGGGTATCGAGCAAATATCGCTCTCCATCTTTGTAGGAAAAGTAAGAACCCTTCTCCATCGCGTTGTTTCATATTGCATAATTCAATCATTGTGACTTCGTGTTTGATGTTATAAGAGTAGTGTGTCACAAATTTAGAAGCCAATTATTCTAAAGTACGAATACCAGAGGGTAGTTTAGAAAACAACTCCATCTCCATTCCTCCAAGGATTCTTGGAAATAATCTCATTAAATAAGTTTTTTCATGCATGAACTCCAAGCTCAATGCACAAAATTCCCTTAGGTGATCTTGTGGATCAGATGCCCCCTCGTATTTTTCATACTTGGGAAAAATTACATTAGTAGGGAATGACACCATAATTAGGATTTTTCCAAATAGAAACATGACATAATGCTTCAATTGAAAATGGTTTAGGAACCCCCATTTGTTTCATTTTGTCCAATTGAATTTGAAATAACTTAAACTGTTTGTTCATGATGTTGATGGGATTAGTCTCATCTGCTTTTGGTTTCAATTTATCAACATCATAATCACGGGGAAGTTTTGTCCCTGCTTATGCTAGGTTGAAGAAATATTTCTCCCTATCTCTTTCTAAAACTTTCTACATGAGTTTTATGAAGAATGGACTTTGCACCATTTCATTTACTTTTTCCTCGGTAGCCTCCTCATCTTGAGGGTCATTGTTACCTCTATTGTTGTCCACCCCTTGGTTATTAGGGTCAAATCCTCCTCCATTAGCCCCATTATTATTAGCATCTATATTTCCACTATTTTGATTGTTAGTGGTGTCCTTGTTGACAAGATTAATGAGATCGGGATCCATATTACCAAAAGGAAAAGACATCATATTTGGTTCCACCTCCTTTGTAGGTTCAACTCATTTTTGTGGGGAGGTGAATGTATCACCTGGGAAAGGAATTTCGTGCCTTAGATATATACCCTCATATTACAAGGTAGACTTAATATAGTGGGATCTAGTGAAAGCCGACATTAGAGTGAATCAAATATTTCTTGGCTTATCCCTTCGATCAATCCCTATTTTTTTATTTTCCAAATATGAGGGATTATGATCAATGCAAGATGATGCACATGTAGAACTTCCAAAAGGGTATCCAATTATGAAATTTTTTTTCCAAACCCTCAGGAAATGCCTCCTATTTTACTGTCTCAGTCTGTACACATTATTTTATGTTGGTATGTGACATTTGATAATTGTTTACGTGCTCACTGGAATGATGTTAGACGCAACTTTGAAACTTAGTCCGCGTCGTTTGATTGTTGATACACGACACTTGGCAGTTGTACGCGTCACTTGGAAGATAACCACACATAATTTAAAACTTGATACGTGTCACTTTAAATGATAGGCATCACAAAACTGTTGGTGTGCGTGACAAGAAGGTTTGTAAGCATCACTTCACCGGGAAAAGTTATCTCTCACTGTTTGATGGATTTTTAAAAAAAAAAAAATTTTGTGATCAGATCTCCAAGATGCTTTCTTGTTTGAAAATGTAGAAACAAACACAACACACATAGAAAAATTTGTTTCTTTAATCCTAAACCACACCAAGTGTATCTTCTCAAATGTTTTCACGGGTCTTGACAAGAAAAACTTCCAAACAAGCTACCTAAGGTCAAATTTGGCCTTTAATCATGGCTTTAAAAGGTAAGCTTGCTACTTAACCATGCTTTAATGTGAATTCCATTCAAAAAAATGATGAGTATCTTATACCCCCATTACAAGGGCCTCCCACACACATAAAAATATGATTTTGCGCAATCCCGAAGGACTACTAGAGGAGGTGAAAATTCTCAACATCGGTTTGTCACCCACCCTTTTGAGGATGAATACATTTATATTATAGTGGGTCAGATTTTACCACAGCTAAGGTGGTTATCTCCCACTTGGGTCATTCCCTCTCACCGTCCTCGTAAGAATGTACTTGGGAGGCAGACCCTCTATAGATCTAGCATGTTCATATTAAAGCAAGAAATGAATCAAATATGTAGGTTTAGGAGTTTGATTCACTCAAAGAATGAAGAACACATCCCTACTACTTTATTCTCTTCCCAATACATTAAAAAAATGGTTAATTCCAACCTCTTGACAAGGAGGCTTTAAAAATCAAATGTTTGGTTCATTCCTTAGCCTTTCTTTCTATCCCCTAATCTGACATGTTTGGCATTTTGATCAACTAGAAGAGTTAAGAGCATAGGCATAATGTATTTTTTGGTGAATAATAATAGGCTACTAATTAGATTAATTTTGGAAAGTGAATGCCACAATTTAAGCAAAATTCAAGCTTGTTAAGAAAAATACCTCTTCATGTAGCTAGAAAAGGCTAGGTGCATTTGTGAGTGTTTTTCTTGGTTTTTAACCCACCTAGTGGCGATCATTTCCTCTCCTTCTCCTCCAACAAAGTTAGTCAACACAACCAACAAAATGAAGGAAAACCAAAGAAATTGAAAAGACAAAATTCAAGGATCTCTTCTAAATTTGAAAATTCCTTAAAGATCCTAACAAATTTAATCTTAATTCAATGTCGGAAACTTGATTTTATAAGCTTTCACAATTTTGACAAAATGCTCAAAAAGCTTTTCTTCTTCTCCTAGGCTTTCCAAAATGGACAAATTGTGAATTTATTTTACATGTTTTGCAAGGATTCTTACCTCTCTGTTCTCTTTGTAAACTC
Source organism: Thuja plicata (assembly GCA_018584345.1). NCBI lineage: Eukaryota > Viridiplantae > Streptophyta > Pinopsida > Cupressales > Cupressaceae > Thuja > Thuja plicata. The sequence continues at coordinate 119,932 of MU224036.1, forward strand.
TCTGCTCTGGTTTTTGTACCTTTGGATGTGTGCTCATCTGTAAATCAGAAAACACAAAGTATTAATTTTCTGATTTGAATAACTTGCAAGTTGAAAAAAAACCAAGAGCACTACGCGTCATTTAACAGCTAATATGCAATGCTTTACTACTATCTACGCAGTAGTTTGAAGTACTTTACATGACATTTAAAAATTTATTATGCGCTACTTAAGATAGATCAGGCGTAAAAATAACTTTACAATGAATTAAAACACAACATAAAATGCGTAATATGAAAGATAGCACACGGTAAAGGAAAGATGACAAGCATGATTTGACTGTGTAAAGGCCCAAATTTGTTGTCAAAGGTGTGAATTTTGGCTTGGTACACAGTAAAAGAAGGATTGTAGGCGTGGCTTTATTGTGTATACGCGTAAACCTTTACCTCATAGGCATCGCTTTACCTAAAAACTGTAAAATGCAACAAAAAGAGATACAAAACATGTAAATTATAATGAAAAATGGAAATTAGAAGCTTAAATCCCCACAGTGGGTGCCATTTGTGTATATATAAACTATACCTTCATGAAATTAGTTTAAAATCTATCAATTCTATGGAAAGATAATCTAAATTTAATAATAGAATTGACAAATTAACAAGAAGCATTCTATGGTTCTCTAACTAAGCATGCTAATGAAGCTCCCGGCCTTAATCTCCATTATTTATAGTCCTAGAATGAGAAATGATGTTTGATAATGCCTAATACAACTCTCAAATTCTCAAATTACCATGCAATTCATTCAATGTTGCTCCCAAATTGCACTATTATCCTCAAGAATGCTATGATCTCAAAGAATTTCTCTATAGTGTAGATGCAATTTCTCATGAATGTCTATGATTAGTGATGCTCTAAAATACTTGGTATTTATAGGATTTTCCAAGGGTAGGGGGTAGAGTTAAGTTGATCATGATCAAAGTTTGGTTGAGTTGAACGCTTTCAAATGGTTTCAAATGGAGAGACAATTTAAATGTTCATCTCAAAGGTTGGGACAAAGAGACAAATTGAGTGGTGAAGATGTTAAAGGGTTAAATGAGTGATCAAGATTGCAAAGTTTGGAGTGATCCACGTGCTTTCAATTCTTGATTCTCATTGGATCTTCAAATTCTTGTCTCCTTTGTTGAAAGAAAATAGGATTCAATTAATTAATTAAATTAGCCATGTAAGGGAATGGGTTGATTTTAATTTTTGATTTAAACTATATAACTAATTGATTAAATCAATTACATAGTTTTGATTAATCCCTTTTAGGCTTAGATTTGATTAATCAATATATTTATTAATTGATCCTTTGATTTTGATGTGATTCAGTCCCTTTTGATTTAATAAATTTACATTTGATTTGAGAAATTGTCATTTGATTTGATTAAGTGATATTTTATTTTATGAAGTACACCTAACCAAATTCAGGTGTCTACAGTCTAAATGTGGGGTTACAAAAGATGATAAGAAATTAATACTATATATTATCTCTAAGATTTATCCTAATTACTATATGCTACTATGGACACTCTAGGTAGTGCACACAAAATGCCTTCTCTTGACGGTTCTGCAACATAGCTCAAAAGAGAACAAGCAAAGTTGGCATAGATGGGAACATTGGTGCCTTCAAAGTCTCAAGCACTTCTTCCAAATGAACCACATTAAAAGGCTTCAAGTGGAAAGGACAAGAAACAACACAAGGATTATAAGTCTAGGGAGAACACAAAGGATCATACTTAACAACCTACTCTTGAGTCCAAGACCTCTTCTAAAGAAGAATCATAAAAAAAAAGAATCAAATGCACTTATTACAAAATACAAGGACATGATGACATAAGTTTCATGCTAAGAAGATTGATGAGATTTCATACCTTCTTCAAAGGCACAATATTTTGCTACCCTTGTTAGTGTCTCCATCTTCTTCTTCAACATAGATTCTTCATATTCATCCACACAGTCAGGAAATAAATATTTTGGGAAAGGTAATGCACTCTTGGCTTCCACTACTAGTTAAAATGGTAGATGACTTCTTGATTTTGGTGCATCACACCATATGACATCTTCTATAGATATGTTTTCTACTTTTGAGCCTTGTAGTTAACCTAACATGTTTATGGGTACCAATACATGCATCAAGGTTTATGGAAAATGATCTATTGATATGGGTGAGGGATCAATCAATGATGTTATTTGTATACCCCGCTTGACCACTGATCTTCTTTTAGTATATTAAATTACTCACGGTGCATAAGGTAGGACAATGGAGTTCACTCCTAATCATGTATTCATAAAAGATGTGGAAAGGAGACAAATCATTGATATAGGTGTGGTTGATCATGCATCTAGATTGTATTCTTTCTCTCACTTTTTTCTTGATGATTGTGTTCCTTTAGATGATGTACATACCCTTCCACCAAGGGTAAATCATGTTTGTGAAGAGAGATTTGGTCATTTGAACCTTGTTATTCTTGAGATGATTAATGAGCTTCCTTCTCCTTGGCCTGCTTCTTTAGATTTGGAGATTAATTCTATTCATCAGGTTGATCACAGTGTTCCAGATCTTGCTATGTGGGATGAGTATTTGGCAGGTATTTCATACTTGTTGGTGGATTCTCATCTTGCAGATTTGGGAGACATATTTGAGGGGTTTTCTCTTCTCTTTGGTGATACCACTATTGTTTATACATATTTGGAGATTGATATTTATGATTTTTCTCATTCACTTGATTTTTCATATTCATTGGTTGAGTTTGATCATGAGTATGTGGAGGCTTATTTAAGCTTGGAGACTCCTACTTAGTTTTTAGAGGTTCCTATTTGGAAACTGATGAGACATATTAATGTCATATTTTAGAATCCCTAGGATAGATTTTGCTAGGATCTTTTCCCTTCTTTCACCATACTTTTTCAAAAACTTTGTACCCATATTTTCTATTATGTGGCATGCTTCCACCAGACCTATGTTATGGTTAAAAAACTTAAATATGCTATGCTTGGATGCAAATTCTATATTATTTACTTTGGAATTATGGTTATGTATCTTTGAATGAATTAGTTGTTAAAACATGAATGATTTATGCATTTTTTGGTGTTGATTTTCATAAATGTCTCTATCCTAACATTTGGAGTGCAGCGCATCAATATAGCAACCGTTGCCTTGACCAGGTAAAACACGCTCATGCGTTGGATGCTCAACCCAGTCTTAAAGCAGGTGCACATAGAGAAACCTCAAGCACAACACCGTCAAGTGAATCCAAGGTGATCAAGGTGGCAGCAGTCAAAGCAAAGATTGAGGTAGCATAATGAATTCTCTGAAGAAATCTAGGAGAGAGTGGGAAGTTAGATTTGTTGTCAAAAGTAGTTCTTTCCTCTTTCTTGGACCTATTTTGTCTCTAGTTTTATAGTTTCCTTTTAGGCTTAATAGGATTGTGATAAAAGCTTCGCCTATCTCTATGGCATGATTAGATAATAGTTATATGTTTTTCATTCTTTGAATAAATCCCCACTCCTACGTGAGAAGGCAGGTGTTATCAGTTATAGTTTACATTATGTTGCTTTACAGTTGAATCTTGGAATTCATTTTTTTCAATAAATAGAAAATAAAGTGTTGATTTTTAGTTCAATATAATTGAGTTTGGACACTCACTCAAGGTGGGCCACTTGGTGAGGAATCTTTGTTATCTAGTTAGGATAATTTACATGTAATTTAAGTTTCCTGCATCTTAGTGTTATAATTTTGGTGTTAACACAGTTCCTCCAGCCAAAGCCGCAAGATAGTCTAGTACTTCCTACAGCCAAAGAGGCAGAACTATTAAGGTATTATAATTGTGTTTTCAAGTCTTTGTGTTCCCAAGTTATAGTATTCCTTCAGCACTTTCACTTCTGCATTTCCTTTCCAGCATTCTTTAAATCTATAAGATAGTTTCCTTTCAAAGCAATTTTTTTTTACACAGTTATAGAATAGTTTCCTTTCAAAGCAATTTGTTTCCTACAACTATAGCATGGTCTGAGTAAGAATCCTTGGTGCATATACTTTGATGTCCCATTTCAAGTAATACATCTATGGGTTGGTAAATTAAATGCATTTCTATAAAGGAGGATAGCAGCTCAGTCAGATGTCCAATCCTCGGGTCATGGTAACTGCCTAAGTTTTTGATACCTTAATAGAACCGATCATTTTTGGCGTCATTTCTGGGGACGCTGTCAAGCCAAGTTCTTTTACTCAACCACTTGTAGAATTAAATTCAAACATGTACATCCTTTTTAAATAAGGTTTTCTATCAAAAAATCTTTCACTCCACCACCACAATCTTTCATTTATCTGTATGCATAGAAGAATAAGAGACGCTCTAAGAAGGTACTTACCAAACTACTCCAACAACCATTTAGGAGATATATTTGCACTAGAAAAAGATGAAGAGGAGGGTTAGTTTGTGGATACAATTTTAAACCTTCTTGTATCAACATCGTCATCATCATCTTCCGAAGGTGATCTATTGAACTTTTGCCTTCTAGAAGGTCAACTTGAGTTTAATCCATTTGCAGAAGCCTTGGCCAATCTCAGAATCCAATACCCAAACAATCAAGAAGAAAATCCACTGCCTCTAGTCATTTACCAACTACAAGGACTCCCTCAATGTCCAACCAGTATGGAAAACCCCCCTAACTTTCCATTTCCCATTACTAACCAGCATGATAATCACAACCTCGATCATATTCCCTCTTTAGCGCTTCCCAAATTTATGGCCCAATGACCGAAGATCTAGATACCTTTCTCTTTGAGTTTGACATCCTTTTTCGTAGTTATGACTACACCATAGATGCCCATAGGCTCAAAATGTTTCCTACAACTCTCAAGGAGTCTGCATTAAGATGGTTTATGGGCTTAGGTCAGGACATTGTCTATGATTGGGAAGAAATGAAGGTAGCATTCTTGATGAAGTATAAAGAATACTGTAGGGGAAATGATATGAGACAAGATGACATCTTCAAAATGACACATAAGGAGGATGAAATTCCAGAGGATTATGTGTCAAGATTCTTGTTTAGCTTGCAGAAAAATACTCATCACCATCTCAATGAGGAGTCCCAAAAAATTCTCTTTTTACGGGGTATAAATGAAGGATACACTAAAGCCTTGGATCTTATGACCAGGGGAGATATCATCCAATCTACATGGGGTGATATCAAGAAGATCTACCTCAATTACTCAAGAGCTGCGACAAAGAAAGGTAGAAGATATAGGTCCACAACAGGAATAACTAATGGCACTGGGGCTTCTCAGACAGAAATCACACATTTTTTGTCTGACTTCAAGCAGGATATTATCAATAACATGGCCACCCAGTTGGAAACAATGCAGGCGAAAAAGAAGCACGAGGAGGCCAAAGCTATTTTGGCATAATTTTGTCCACATTGTAGATAGAAGAAGATAGATTGTCGTTGCAAGTTGGTTGCCAACATGGAGACTACACAACTACCCACTGATTACAAGTTGATTGAAGGAGATGATGAGAAAGTATGCTTCATTGCACAACAAAGACCATGGGCTCAAAGACAAGGTATGCCTTAGGACCCTCTTACTTTTAATGGTCCATTCTATAGTATTCAATGGCAACCACCTGTGAATAATCAATACACTCCTTGGAATAATCTGCAACCTTAGTGGCGACCTCCACAAGGCAATTGGTAGCAAAATCCTCAATGACGGGGAGGTCAAAAATGGCCAAACTAGCAGTAGGGAATCCTACAGCCACCACAACAGCCCAACAACAAGAACTTCTACCACCTCCTATAGCCACTACAACACCTCCTAAGCCTACTCAACTTCCTTCCCAACCTCAGCCAAATCCTAATAATAGGTCGCTGACACCTCAGCAAAATGTCTATTCAGTTGATCCAAATCAATACCTTGCCTACACAATCAATGACATTAATTTAAGGGCAGACACTACTCTGCCAACCCCTCTTATTATAACTAAAGTAACTCCAAAAGATCCCATGCCTCAAACTACTCTAGAGTCCACTCCAATAGGCCTTATGGTATTACCCAAAAAAAGTACAACCAAATCCACCTCCCTTTCCACAAAGGTTGCAGGATGATGCAACCTTTGACATCCTAGACCAACTAAAGAACATTAATGTTCATATTTCACTTTTTCAAGCAATAAAGGATGTCCCCACATATGGAAAGACTATCAAAGAGGCATGATTTAAAAATCCTGGTTGAAAGCGGAAGGACCCCCAGATAGTCCATGTCCTGGGGAAACTTGCTGATATCACGCTCAAAAAAATAGTGGTCCCTAAGTATTTTGACCCAGGTAGCCCGATTATCGAAGTTATCATCAATGAGACATACATAAAAAATGCTTTGATAGACTTAGGAGATTCCATAAATGTCATGACTAAGGACATTATGTAACAACTCAGAATCACTAACCTCTGGGAAACACCCACTGTCCTGCAACTCGCAGACAATTCTACAGTCAAACCCGACGGGGTAGTGGAGGATATAGTTGTTGACCTTGAAACCTGGTCTTACCTTGTAGACTTTATGATTCTCTCGCCTAAAGCCACATTAGGAGGCTATCCCATAATTCTTGGTCAAACTTGGCTGACCACTACTGATGCCTTTATAGGATGTCGCTCAGGCAGTATGACCATTTCTAATGGTCAGCATACTAAGATATTAGCCTTATACCTGCCAGCACAACCAGAAATGGATTTAGCCTCACCAATTTGGCCTGACATTGGGGAGGAGGCTAAAGTAGTCAACTCAGTAGCCAAACTCATGATGTTAAAAAGGGATCCTTTCCTATAGGTACAGGAGGAGGACACTGTAATCACCAACATTTTGCAAAACCATTATGGTCAAGATTCAGATTCCATTAACTGTCTCAACCCCCATACCTGTTCCCTGCAAGCTTTGTACCTTGATTGCACTTTACCTCCATCTCATGTAGTAGAGAAACTCTACCACCAAATTCTAACCCATGAGGTCTGAGCACCTCCATTAACAAATGCTTTTATGGTAGAACTCACAAAATAGTTGGAAGTTTCCCCTAACCATTGCTTGTATATTAATAGTAAACTTACCAACCAACAACAGACATCTTTGGCAAAACTACTAAAAGACCATACCACAACTTTCGCCTGGGACTATTCAGATATGAAGGGCTTGGAACCTAAACTGTGTACTCATAGTATTTTCCTGAAAGAGGACAAACTGCTTGTCAGGCAATTCCAAAGGCGTATAAACCCTGCGTTAAGAGAGATAGTCAAAATAGAGTTGCAAAAACTTCTTAATGTCAGTTTCATCTACCCTATATCTGACAGCCAGTGGGTCTCACCTTTAGTCATTGTTGCAAAAAAATGAGGAAAGTGGTGAGTATGTGTCGACAATAGGGAACTTAACAATTCCACCAAGAAGGACCATTTCCCCCTTCCATTTATTAACCAAGTCCTTGATTCTTTAGCAAGAAAGCATTATTTTTCTTTCCTAGATGGATATAGTGGCTACAACCAGATCAGGATAAAACCACATTCATTTGACCTTGGGGAACATTTGTCTATTTTTTACTTCCTTTTTGCCTTTGTAATGCTCCAGCTACATTCCAATGAGTGATCATTGGCATTTGTGCTGATATCTCCCATGATTGCATGGAAATATACATGGACAACTTCACAACTTATGGGGAAAACTATGAGGAGGGATTGGTCAATTTGGACACAGTTATTACCAGGTATGAGGAGCATAATTTGTCCCTCAATAGTGAGAAATGCTTCATGATGATGCAGGAAGGTGTTGTGTTAGGTCATTACATCTCTACTAAGGGTATACAGGTGGATCTAGCTAAAATTGAAGTCATCATGAACCTACCTACTCTAGCCAAACAGAAGGATGTCCATAGCTTTTTGGGGAATGTTGGTTATTACAGGTGATTTATTTAGGATTTTAGCAAACTAGAAGGACCCACATATTCCCTAATCACTAAGGATTTAAACTTTTTATGGACAACATCTTGTGAAGAATCCTCCCTGCAGCTGAAGATTGTTCTTACTCAGGCACCAGTTCTCCGAGGGCCTAATTGGGCATTGTCCTTCCATATACACACAAATGCATCTAACCATACTATAGGTGATGTCCTAGGATAGAAAGAAGGGCATGTAGATCATGCCATCTACTTCATAAGCAAGAATTTGTAGGGTACAGTGCTAAACTATACAGTAGCCAAAAAAGAACTTTTGGCTTTGATATATGCGTTGAACAAATTTTGTCACTACATAACCGGTTACCCAATATTTGTGCATACTGATCATGCAACCATCAAGTATTTGGTAAACAAGCCTGCTATCATAGGGAGGCTTTCCAGATGGCTCCTATTGCTACAAGAGTTTGACATCATAATAGTGGATAAACTGGGCAAAACAAATGTATTTGTTGATTTCCTTTCTAGGTTACAGAATGTTGATGACCCACATGTCATTGATGATAGCTTTCTAGATGACCACCTATTTTATATTTCTACTCATACCCCCTGGTATGCTAACATCACCAATTATCTGGTTGCTCAAAAGGTACCACCACATATTTCTTCCAAGGAAAAGAGGTTGGTAATTGAGAAAACTTTTAATTTTTCTTGGCTGGCCAACTGTCTCTTCTACACTGGACCCGATCAGATTCTGAGAAGGTGTATTCATGAGGATGAAACATATGATATCCTCCATGCCTGCCAGGATGAACCCTATGGTGGTCATTTTCAGCCAAACAGACAACCATGAAGATACTCACTATTGGCTATTACTGGCCAACTCTCTATAAGGATGCAGCCAATTATACTTGCAAGTATGATCGATGTCAGTGAATGGGACGACCCACCAAGTCAAATGAAATGACTATGTTTCCTTAGGTAATAGTCACTCCATTTGATAAATGGGGGTTAGATTTTGTGGGACCAATTAATCCCCCATTAAATGACAACTCTTAAATTTTGGTTTGCACTGACTATGTCACTAAATGGGTGGAAGTGCGGGCTATGAAGCATGCTTGGGATAACAAGGTTGCACTATTTTTATATGAGTAAATATTTACTAGGTATGGTGTTCCATGGGAATTGTTCATAGATCAGGGAGTTCAGTTCACTTCTAATCTGGTCACTAAACTTATGGAGGAGTAAAACATTCACCACCAGAAGTCTAGTCCATATCATCCCTAGGCGAATGGTCAGGTAGAGATCACAAACAGAGAGTTAGAGGCCATCTTGACTAACATAGTTTAGTTACACAAGACTAACTTGAGTAGCAGATTATAGGAAGCTATGTGGGCTTACCGCACCACATGGAAAACACCTACAGGTTTTACACCCTTTGAGTTGGTGTATGTAAAGACTATTGTAATGCCTATTGAATTTGAGCATAAAGCCTTACGAAGAGAATTAAAACTCAACTTGGATCTTCCTATAGCCCAACAAGAAATAATCCTACATCTTAATCATCTAAATGAAATCAGAAAGGCATCTTTACAGAACATAGAGTTGGTTCAACTACAACGCAAGAAACAACATGACTCACATATACAAAATAAACAGTTTGTTACAGGTGACTGAGCACTTCTCTATGATTCCCGGTTTCAAAAAAATCAAGGTAAGCTTACAACTCATTGTCTTGGTCCCTATGAGGTTGAAAAAGTTTTGTACCATAAGCCAGCTACTAAGGTCAAGTTCCTGCGGCAATTTGATATTCATCTTGCTGCAGCCAATGGACCTCCTCCAGCTGAAGAATTTCTTGCAGGGAATGGACCTCCTCCAGCTGAAGACTTTCCTGCAGCCAATCAGAGTGGATTTTCACTTTGGTCATCTCTTTGACTTCATTCTAAAATAGTCATAATAAAAATTTTGTTTCCCACCAAAATCTCTTTTTCTGTAATAAAGTCACCATCACATCATATCCCATCAACTTTTTCTGCCATCTTCACTCACACATCCCATCATCATTATGCCACTCATTACTTTTTGCTCAACACATGTCATCTGATATTTCTGCATTTAGGCATTTACAAATGATTATTCTCTAGTATGCCTTCATTCATTATTTGAAACATTTTTCATTTCATTTGACATTATTATACATTAGATTGTAATTAATTTAGTAATTCATCCAAGTACTATTGTACTTTATAACCAAGCATGTGTGGACACCTGTCAACTTTTTTATAGGGAGTTGTTTGTTAAATTGTATTTTTCCATAATGACCCTCACTTAAGCTATGTTGCATAGTCATTTCAATTTAATTGATGTGACGACCCAGAAGCATACGAAATTCTCTGCTAAGCTATTTTATTTTCAAAAACCCAACTCACATTTCCAGCTCTAGTTTTTCAAATTCTCCTCTGCCATAGTACCCAGAAAACCAAACCGAGAACTCACCAGCTTTATCTAGCCTTAAGATTAGGCAGAATACAGGGAATAATATAGGGTAAGGAACATTAAGGATACAGAGGGCAGAATTGGGAAAAGTAGTTGGAAGTTGCAGTAATTTGGACTTCTTTTTTTGCTACAAAATTTCTCAGTAAAAATGTGTGGGCAATAGATACGCCATGAGCTAGGAGATCACTCATCCCTGTTTCAGGATCAGGCAAGCATCCAATTCTTTAACTACATGGGTTGGCTTACGTATTTCGTAAGGCTACGTGGTTACAATGAGGCTCTGACTCTAGAATTCTTACACACTTATAGCAATGGGGTTGCATATGTAAAAGGGTTAAGGGTGGATGCTTTGGAATCATGGATTGCGAAAGTTTTAGGACTTCCCGCTATAGGTGAAGCTTTTCAACATGAACATGATGCATGAGCGGCGTTTTCCTTGCCCACAGATGCTGCATTGGAGTCTAGCAAACAAGGGACCAAGAGAACATCTCTTCTAGAAGATTACTCTCGATTGGCTATCCATGTTATAAGGTATATTACTTGTGAAGGACGGTTTTCATACTTACATGCTGCACATTTTAAACTGTTGAGTCATTTGCGGCATGGTCGCCTTGTGAATGTGCCCAAGTTTTTGTATCCTTTGTTAAATTTGAGTTTAGAAGAGGTTAGAAAGGGGAAGTTGAATGCAGCTACCCACCATGGGTTGGTAAAACTCATGGTGGAAAGGTTTTTACGGGATAACTCTCCTATGACCTAGGATGGGTTTATCACCACACCCCATATACAGTTACAAGGAGGAGGGCCAAAAACTGTACTTCAAGAAACATAGGAGAATGGCCCTAATGAGGTCACACCTATCAAGGATGAAATTATTATTCCAGAAAATTTGCATGAAATTCCTTCTCCTTCGGGAGCTAAAATAGAGCAAATGGCTTCCGGTAATCCAAACCCTAGCCAAGGGGGCAGTGAAACTGAGGGTTCTACATATTTATAGACTCCATAAGAAAAATAGAGTTCCTAAAGGAAAGAGAAGGGCAAGGCAAAAATAGTTGAAGATGCAGGGGAAGAAACTCTTGTTTTACCTGAAAACCATGTTTCTCCTGCAACCATTCCTATAATGAAACAACAGACATCACAAAAGTGCCCTGCAACATCTATGGAGACTCCTCCATGATGAATTGTTTGTTTGAGCTCACAACAAACAGACAAAATGGACTCACCTGCAATGACTGGTTCATCTCCTAAAAATCCAATTAAGGAGTCTTTGAAGGAACGACCACAAGCAAGGAGCCTGTGTGCAGAGTGTCCAGACATGATGGAAACAAACTCTGCAGCCAAGTAAATGGACACAAAGCAATGAATACAAAAACATCATGCATAGAAATAGGACACACCAAAGCAGTAAATATACCTTCTTCACAACAAGAAGATGATCAAGGGAATGATGCCCTAGTTCCAACCCCTGATGAATTAACTGTTGATGAACTAGAAATAGTCACAGCAGAACCAGAGTAGGTCACGCCAATAAGAAAGAACCAAGTAACACTCCAATCCATCTCCATTGACTACTTTATGCAAATGCAATATGAAAATTCAATGTGAGAATTGGAAAGGGATAAGTTAAAAAGGGAAATAGGAAGAAAACAACAAGAAGTACAACTATTGCAGTGCAAGTTAGATTCAGTTACATACTTAATTCTGCAACTAATATAATGCAAACCACATCCTAGGGTCTATGCACTGTGCCTAAAGGAACAATTTCTAATGTTTAAATTAATGAGGATTCATAGGGATCTACACACAAGCATAGACTCACCACAGGAATTTGCGGTCGCATATGACCAGTCACTAAATTGCATTCAAAATTTGTTATGTTAACTCTACTTGCACAATTATGTTGTTCCTTTTGATACAGATTGGAATCATTTGTTGTTTGTTGGTGATATTCAACTATCTGCTCTACTTTCTTGGTCCAGAAATGAGATAAACTATGGAGAACAATTAAGGAAATACAGGGGAATTGAACAAACTATTACACTCCCCTTGCGACTAGAAAGTGGTAGTCCTCGTAGATTATATTGTGATTGGATGGAGATAATGTATGGATTGCAGAACTCTACCCACAAAAAATGGATTCTGGGTAACAGGGAAGAAGTATTTGTAGCATTTGAGTGACTCTCTTAGCGGAGGGAAATAAAGCAATAGAAGGATCGAGACAGAGGTGGGACAGATTAACATTGGCACTAAAGAAGGTTTAACCTCACAGCCTTATCAACCTATGAGCTACAATGCAAAGAGTCCAATGGTACATACACCTAGGAAGGAAACCTCGACTTGAGAGGTGGCTCCCCCTTTCCTTTTAGCCTCCTCTCCTCATGTGGCCACTATACAGTTGTGTTGACAATGAAGTAGATGAATAATTGGAGATGAGTCTATGGATTAAGATGGAGCATACCAATGGATATTACTAGCGTGTGGGAACCTCAATGAGTGGCGAGACTCAGGAAGGAGATCTTCAGGTACTTTCCAAGATCCAAAATATTTTAGTTCCTAATGACTGACATTAGTCTTCATAGGGGGCAAAAATGATGAGGCATATTAATGCCATATTTTAGAAGCCCTATGATAGTTTTTGCTAGGATATTTTCCCTGCTTTCATCATACTTTTTCAAAAAAAATTACCCATATTTGCTATTATGTGACATGCTACCACTAGAACTATGTTATGGTTAAAACACTTAAATATGCTATGCTTAGATGTAAATGCTATATTATTTACATTGGAATTATGGTTATGTCTATTTGAATGAATTAGTTGTTTAAACATGAATGATGTATGTGTATTTTGGTGTTGATTGTCATAAATGTCTCTATCCTAACATTTGGAGTGCAGTGCATCAATATAGCAATCATCGCCTTAACCAGGTAAAACATGCTCATGCACTAGACGCTCGACCCAGTCTTACAGTAGGTGCACATGTAGAAACCTCAAGCGCAACACCAGCAAGTCAAACTGGGGTGATCAAGGTAGTAGCAGTCGAGCAAAGACCGATGAAACACAATGAGTTCTCTAAAGAAATCTAGCAGAGTGTGGGAAGTTAGATTTTTTGTCAAAAGCAGTTCTTTCCTCTTTCCTGGACCTATTATGTCTCCAGTTTTATAGTTTCCTTTTATGCTTAATAGGATTGTAATAAAAGCTCCACCTATCTCTATGGCATGAATAGATAGCAGTTAGATGTTTTTCCTTCTTTAAATAAAGCCCTACTCCTGTGTGAGAATGAGGGTGTTATCAGTTATAGTTTACATTCTGCTGCTCTACAGTTGAATCTTGTAATTTGTTTTTTTTCAATCAATAGCAAATGAAGTGTTAATCTTTAGTTCAATATAATTGAGTTTGGATAATCACTCAAGGGAGCCCACTTGGTGAGGAATCCATGTTAGCTAGTTAGGATCATTTGCATTTAGTTTAAGTTTCCTGCATTTTGGTGTTGTAATTTTGGTGTTAACACAATTCCTGCAGCCAAAGCCGTAGGATAGCCCAGTACTTCTTGCAGCCAAAGAGGCAAAACTGTTGAGGCATTATAATTGTATTTTAAAGTATTTGTGTTCCCAAGTTATATTCTTCAACACTTTCACTTCTGCATTTCCTTTCCAACATTATTTATAGCTATAAGATAGTTTCCTTTCAAAGCAATTTGTTTCATGCAGTTATAGAATAGTTTCCTTTCAAAGCAATTTGTTTCTTGCAACCATTGCATGGTCTGAGTAAGAATCCTTGGTGCATGTACTTTTCTTACCCATTTCAAGTAATATGTCCATGGGTTGATAAATTAAACAAGTTCTATAAAGTAGGATAGCTACTTAGTCAGATGTCCAATCCCTGGGTCATGGTAACTGCCTAAGTTTTTGATACCTTAATAGAACCGATCAGAGACTTCCTTCCTGATTTGTTAAGTTACATTTGGAGGGTATTCTTCATCATTTACTAGGCTTGTTTCTTCATAAGGGAAGATATTTTTCTTGTGGGCATTGGGTGATCTTTTGTTTCCATACATCCTTCATCAACATTTAAACTTCTTAATTATGGGGGGGGGGGGGGGCTNTATTTATTTCATTCCTTCCTATTGGGGGGTATTTGATTGTATATATTATGTTTGTATTCCTTGGGGGGGTGATTGAGTCTTCCTTCCATGCATCTTATTTATTTCTCTTTTTTTGAAGAGGAGTTTTTTCCCATGCGGTTTTCTCCATTTTTCCACCTTGTAAGAGATTTCTATTTTTCATTGCTTTTGCATTGTAAATAGGTGCCTAAAATGGTTTTGTAGTCGAGACCCATCTTGCATATTTATCCTTTTGCATACTAATCTTCTCTCTAAGTTGCACTTAAGGGGGGGTTGTTGGCGTAAATGAGTTATTCATTTACTCATGCTTAAGTTTACTTAGGTAGTTTATTTATTAATATTTAGTTTTGTAGTTTCATTTTTGGTTATCAGTGGTTCACCATCCTTGCCCTTATAAGAAATGGTTGCACATTATTTTTTGCATCTCGGTACAATTTTCATCATTTTCTAGTGAAATATCTCTCTTTGTGAAGGTGTGTTCATAGATTGTGTTCCTAGCAATAGAGTTCTACTCCAACAGTAACCAAGAATTTCCATAAAATACCTATACGTCATGATTTATCATATTGCTTCATCACATTTTAGTCAATAACCATGTACATATGCAAATATTTCTTAAACATTAGTAATTGTGATTAGTACAACATATTTATATAAGTTTTAGAAATTATAATAGAAAAGTTTGAAAGTCTCAAAAAATCATACAAAATTACATGATAGGCAATATATTTTTAAGGATAAATGAGGAACCCATTAAGAGTGTCATTCCTAAAAAAAATTATTTTACGTTGGAAAGCATTCCACGAGGGATTCATTTTTGAAGCATAAAAACTACAATTCATGGTAAAAACAATCATTTTGCAACTATTGCCTTATTTAATCAGTTGTTGATTTGGCTACTATTGAAGTTACTTTCCTTAGTTTAGGCATATGTATCCTATCTTTAATGAAGTTGCTAATTGTTGGATTCATTTTTTTTTTGTATATAGAAGTATGTTATTGTTCTTGTTTGTTATCAGAAGAATCATTTCCATGCTAACATTTGGCAGGAATTTTGTGGAATCATGGCCTTATTTATCTTTAAAGAAATCCTCGTTCACATGTGATTACTACTTGTACACAAGGAGAAAGTTATGGTTAAATGGTTAATGTATAAGTTGGTCAAAACTTGGTTTCAGGAGGATATTAAATGATACCTAGACATGACATTGTTGTGATTTGGTTTGTGACTGACAATCAGTGTATGACCTCACTAACTCTCCCTTAAAATGGATTGTGGGTATCCTTATTTATATGGAGTTTTACTGAGGACAAGGAGACTCATAGGATTGAGGTCTCCAAAAACATTGCACTATTAAAGGAGACTGTGAGGGTGTTGATAGTAACAAGACAACCTTTTATGCTTGTCCTCTCCTTGCATACGGTGACCTAATGGAGATGACAATTATTGAAGAAGATTAATAGGAGCTAAAGGATGATCTTCTCAATTGTTAGACATAAATTTGTAAAAAAATTGTATTTTATCATCATTAATCTTTCCAACGAAATCAACCCAAAATACATCAAGACATAATTTTGTATTTTTCTCATCCTATAGCTCCTATGCCAAATTAATCTTTCCAAAAAAATCAAAATTAATTTGTTACAAACTTCTAAAACCTATTAAATAAATTAGTCTACTACCTACCTCCAGAAATTTAAAGTATAAATCTCAAATTTCAAATATAATGCAAAATCTTTGGGTGAATTTGATGGATGAAATCTCCCTCCATATGATTCCTATGTAAAAAATGACTTATGATTTAGATAGGGGGAGATACCTAGTAGTGGCAATAGATAACTTCATGTGCTCACTTGAGGTACCAAACGACGTCAAAATTTCTCGATTTGTTGTTGTTCTCGTATGCGACTTAACTGCTTAAAGCTAAGGTTTCAACTTCTCACAAATAATGATCCACTCTATAGAAGTCATTACATGCGTATAGGTCAAAAAGTGGCCAAAAAAATTGTCACTCAGTTCTAGACACTAGGAACCCCAATAGTGGTTCATTTTAAATCCAATTATAAATTTTTTTTTAAAAAAAACATTTTTGAATATATAAAGTGCCTGTAATAAAGCATTTAAGTGTATGAGCTCGTTCAATATTATCTTAATCGTGGTAGGAATGGGGGGGACAAAATCAAGCATGGCCCCATTTTAGTTATTCGTGTGCCACGTAATATGCCTTTGCAGGGGGAACATCGGTTCATTTGGGAGCCTAAAAAGCACTATTTTCACTAATTTATTTGTCATTTTCACCGCAGTAACTCTTCTCCTGCCATTTTGCTCTGCAACTTGGCTCTCCATCTTAGCTCCATAATTGTTTATGCTCTACTCTGCAACCTCCAGGTAATGTTGCGCCCATCAAGCATGCTTCATTTATTGTATGTATAGTGATTGAGATAAACAATGATTTTGTAAATGTATTCTAGTTCCTTCAATGTTTATTATTTTGTAAATGTTGTTGGGGGTTTCAGTTTTTTGTTAAATGATTATCCGTATGTATAAAGGCTTACAATAAACTTATGGATTTTGCTTCTACATACATGCATTTTGGTATCTTTTGTCATCATTTGTTCAAATTTGTTCCATTTCCTTTAAATGTTTATTATTTTGCAAGTGTATTCGAGGGTTTCAGTTTGTTGTTCAATGATTATCTGTAAGCATAAAGGGTTTCAATAAAATGATTGACTTTGCTTTTGCGTACATGCATTTTGGTATCTTTTGTCATCATTTTTCAAATGTGTTTGATTTCCTTTAAATGTTTATTAATTTGCAAATGTATTCGAGGGTTTTGGTTTGTTATTCAGTGATTATCTATATGCATAAAGGGTTGCAATAAAATGATGGATTTTTCTTCCCCGTCCATGCATGATGCTATCTGTTGTCATCATTTGTTCAAATGTGTTCCATTTCCTTAAAAATGTTTATTATTTTAAAAATGTCATTGAGGGTTTTCATATTTTCATAAAATAATTATCCGTATGCATAAAGGGTTACAATAAACTGATGGATTTTCCTTCCTCGTTCATGCATTTTGGTATCTTTTGTCATCATTTGTTCAAATGTGTTCCATTTCCTTAAAACATTTATTATTTTGCAAATGTAGTAGAGGGTTTCGGTCTATTGTTCAATGATTGTCCGTATGCATAAAGGGTTGCAATAAAATGATGGATTTTCCTTCCTCATTTATGCATGTTGGTATCTTTTGTCATCATTTGTTTAAATGTGTTCCATTTCCTTTAAATGTTTATTATTTTACAAATTTAGTTGAGGGTTTCAGTCTGTTGTTCAATGATTATCCCTATGCATCAAGATTGCAATAAAATGATGGATTTTCCTTCCTCGTTCATGTATTTTGGCATATGTTTTCATCATTTGTTCAAATGTGTTCCATTTCCTTAAAATCACAATTAGTTTGCAAATGTCATTTAGGGTTTACAAATTTTTGTAAAATGATTATCCGTATGCATAAAGGGTTGTAATAAAATGATAGATTTTCCTTCCACGTTCATGCATTTTGGTATTTTCTTCCATCATTTATTTGAATGCATTCCATTTCCTGAAAATGTTTATTATTTTACAAATGTGCTCAAGGGTTTCAGTTTGTTGTTAAATGATTATCACTATGCAGAAAGGGTTACAATAAATTGATGGATTTTGCTTTCGTGTTTATGCAATTTGGTTTACACTAAACTTATTATTATGTTCATTATTCATTGATACTGTTCACAATGCTTGTAAGTATTTGCATCGATTATGTCATTAAGCATAGTAGTTTACTATTGTATGCTTCAGTAAATTTATTGTTATGTTCATTTTTGTGGATCTTTTTAGTCGAAGGTTCTAAATAATGCAGCCTATTTCATTTTATTACCATATAAATTAGAGTTATAACATTAATACACATTTTATAATCATATAATAGTCAACCCAATAAACATTTTTTAATCATATCATAGTTACCTCCTCCATCATCTACTTTCGTTTTATCTCATGCATTATTTTTTTGTTAAATGATTATCTATATGTATAAAGGGTTACAATAAAATGATGAAAGATGCCTAGGGATACAAATATAATGTTTGTGCATACACACGCATGCACATGCACACACACACACACACACACACTTACCTCCTCCATCATCTACTTTCATTTTATCTCATGCATTATTTTGTTGTTAAATGATTATCTATATGCATAAAGGGTTGCAATAAAATGATGAATGATGCTTCTAGGGATACAAACATAATGTTTGTACATACGCACACATGCACATGCACACACACACACACACACATACACACACACACATATACACACACATGCACATGCACACCCATGCACACGCGCACACGCACACGCACACGTGCGCGCGCGCGCACACACACATTATATGTATATGTACATGTGAACATGCCCATATGCCTAAATACTTGTAATTACCTACATTGTAATTTTCAAAACGGGCTTTCTTACTAATTATGCATGAACATAATTATGTATACATATGCATAATTTTGTATAGAAAAGAAAGATGAATGTTTGGGGCAAATGTCGATTCATTTGGGAGTCCCACAAAACACTGTTTTGGTTGCTTTATTTGCAATTTTCCCTAGCAAAACTTTTCTACCACCATTCCCCTCTACAATCCAACTCTCCATCTTAGCTTTGTAACCGTTTGTGCTCTGCTCTGCAACCTCCATGTAATTTTGTGCCCATCAAGAATGCTTCCTTTATTGTATGTACAGTGAGGGAGTTAAACAATGATTGTGTAAATGTATTCCAATTACATTTACCTACATTGTAGTTTTGAAATTGGGCTTTCTCACTAATGATACATATACATAATTATATATACATATACCTAAATATGTATACATATACATAATTATCTATACATATACCTAAATATGTATACATATACCTAAATATGTATACATATACATAATTATGTATACATATGCACAATTGTGTTTATGTATACATAAATTTGTATTAAAAGTAACATTAAACTATTGTACCCATGTGTTTACAATTACATATATGTTTTATTGTGCTCTGTAACTGTTTGTGCTCTGCTATGCAACATTCACATAATGTTGTGCCCATCAAGCATGCTTCTTTTCTTGCATGTATAATGATGGAATTAAAAAATGATTGTCTCACTGCCTTCCATGTTTGCACAATTATATATGTATGCTTTTATGTTTACATAATTATATTGGCATACATATTTATTGTTTTCATGAATGTTACTCTGTTTTAGGTGTTTTTGATGGATCAGACATTTGGTATTCAATGTTATCCTTTCGAGGAGTCATTGCAAGACCAACACTCCAGATTATTTGTTGTACAAGATGACGATCTCAAGGAAGCTATTGTCTATCTTGTGCAACATAATGTAGGTGGCTCGTATCTACACAATGGGGTCATCTATGACCTTGTCTTTTTCTGTCCTCATTCTGTATGCACCATAAAATGGTCGCCTAGACTTCGGGCCCCATTTATCATTTTATTAATTTATCAAATTTCTTGAATCAATGCTTTGGAACATTTTCAATTCAAATCAATTTCCTTGATCAAATTGTAATTAATTCAATTATTCAATATTTCCTAAGATTTGATCATTTTTATCTAATTAAAAGATTTAATTTTCCTTTTAATTAATAAAAATTTCTCTTATTTAATTAAAAGATTTAATCTCCCTTTTAATTAAATTCCTCTTATTTAATTAAATTCAATTTCCCCCATTTAATTAAATAAAATTCTTCTAATTTATTTAATTGAAAGAAAACCCCTCTTTTAATTAAATAAATAAAAATCCCCACTTAAAACACTTTATTTGTTGAAAAAGGAAATAAATTAAATTAAAATTAAATAAAAATCCCTTTTTCATCACATCTTCCTAAGTGGTGGGTTTTTGCCTCTTAATCTCAACCATTCACTTTCCTATATAAGGAAATCTCTCCTTCTCATTGGATAATCATCAATAATCAATAATCAATCATCATATATTAGGTTTTCATAGTATTGTTATGTTGCAGGTTTGGAGAGTGATTTTGGAAGAGGATTTGAGCACTCAAGCTTGGATATTGCAACTTCTCTCTTCTTGTCTCATTCTTCTTGCATCCATGGCTCCTCATGTAGATTCGATTCATGTTTATTTTCATAGATTAATCTTGCATTTGTATTTCCTTTCATAGATTAATCATGCATTGTTATCATTTAGATTAATTTCCTTTCATGCATTGCAATCATATAGAGTAGATCTCATTTTCATGCAATTGAATCTCTCGTTTCATGGTGCACTTGCATGGGCACTAACTAGGTCAATCTGAGGGCCTCCATTTCAAATCTTTGCACTCCATGACTAGAGAGCTATGGATCAATATTTGAGGCCTCATTCTTGAGCAACCTTGGATGGAATGATTCATAGAAGTGTGTCAACATTTTAGCACACACATTCAAGTTACAAGTAGACTTAATTGGGTTTTGGAGGTTTGTAACTATGTCGTGGTACCCTACAACCGGGCAAAAGCTGTCGAGGCATTCAAAATATTGATCCACACATCATCTCTGACAGACTTCGCAAAATTTTTTATTTGACCAGAGAGGGTTGTCAAGACCTTATGGTGGAAGTATGGGAGCTCTTCACTTATTCACGTTCTATTGATGAATACAGTTCTACTGCAATCTTCAATCCTAATCATGAAGATTTTTTCACACCTCACGACAAAGTTGTTATCCTTGACTACTTCTATGGAGTTTCTCTTTTTGTCACATAATTAAAAAAAATGTAGACTTAGGGATGTGCAGATTTTCCCACTTACACTTATTGCATATATTTTTTGGGTAATATCCCCTAATATGCGGGGATGGTCTACTTGAATGCAAACTAATATTCTATATTGTAATTGTGCAAACATGGATACACCATTTTGATATAACCACTAATACAAAAGTTAAATTTTGATTCAGTCAAAACAAGAAAAAGCTAAATGTTAAAGTTTATTTTTTATTTTTGGTTTAATGTATGCTTGCATAATTATGAATATGAATGCATAATTATACATATAATTATGGATATGTGGCCCCCCATTCCAAACGTGAAGAGAGTTGTGAATGGGCACATACACTTAAGCACTTTATTATAGGTACTTTATATATTTGAAAATGGGTTTTATCATTTATACAATCATGGAGACACACATGTATATATAGGTATTTATATGTATGTGTGTGTGTGCATGATTGTGTGTGTGTATCCACACAAATGATAATCAAATAGGATATGCAACTATGAAATGACTGAATGTTTGCAAGCAATAACAATTTAGCTTGTGCTGCACATCTCCTAATTAAGTATGAAATGACTCATTATTTCTCTCCAATATTCAAATTTGATATTCAACATTCATAAATGAATGAATTCAGATTGCCCATTTGGATGAATTTATAAAACTTAATTTGCATTCTAATTTTCATGTTTTATAACACACAAAACATTACTTAGAGACCTTTTGGTGTTGAATTGTGTTGTGACAAGGCTATTCGCATTAAGTTACCTTTGTCCATCACAATTCAATACCAAAAAGGTCTTTTAGTTTGTCTCTTGTGGTTGACAAAGTTAAATAGGTTAAATTTCACTTTAATTATTACTTTGTTGAGTTATATAATGTGATAACTTGTATTGATGTATTCACATAATTTACAATTTTTTGTCAACCTTGATGAGATCCCATATTAGTTATACAAGATAGAAGATGTACCACATGGATATTGCTGAAATATGGGACTTCAAGAAGGTGCCAAACATTTGTAAATCATGTGGACCTGCACAACAACATTGATTTTCATGTTAATTAGCAAGTTGATTATTTTGATGACTATTTAAAATGAGATATCAGTTGTTGTGCATGCAATTTTGTAAGGATTATTTGATGTGAGAACGGTACGCTACCCCCAGTTGTTACTATTTTTTTGCAGGTATGGGATATGTATGATTGTTGAACTGGATGCAACGATCTTCGATGATACAATGAAATTGTGTTTGTCAACACACCTACTCTTTTGGGAAATATGGTTATCTAAGAATTTTCCTATTTTGTATTTGTACTTGTAATTGTGGGTTTGATTTGCAATTGGATATACTATATTCTGATATGATGATTAGGTTTATGCATGACACCTATTTTGTAGGCTTCGAGGATACATATTGGAGAAGAGTAGAAGACAATAACCTTTCATCACAGGTAAAGTCTTTATGGCTTTAGTTTGGCAATGACCTAGTAGACTAAACTTTATTTTTAGAATTAAGTTTTCTTTTTTATTACTTTGGTTATTTGCATGTTCAATTCAATTATTTAAATAAAGCACTTTAATAAAGTAGGTCTCATTTCAATTCAATTACTATTTTAATGAGATACATACACACACACACACACACACACACACACACACACACAGACATAGACATATATATGTAGATACATATATATACATATATAGATATACATATACATGCATATACATATATACACACACATATATACATATACACACATATATATATTTATATATATACATATAATACAAATACATATATATATGTATGTATATATGTATATGTACATATATATATACACATCTATATGTACACACACACACACACACACACACACATGTGTGTGTGTACATACACACACACGTATGTATATATGTATATATGTATATATGTATATATGTACATACACACACACACACACACACACACACACACACAACTATGCATACATGATTGAGTTGACCTAGTAGATAATCCTTTCTTTTTGGAATTGAGTTTACTTTTTTTTATTACTTTGTTGATTTGCACGTTCAATTCAATTATTTCAATAAAGCACTTTAAATTATGTTTCATTTAAATTCAATTACTACTTAACTAAGATGCATGATGTGTGTGTGTGTGTGGAAAACAAGACAAGACAAGACAACCTATTGTAGATAATATGATGACCATCTACACCCCACTATATGAAGCTGTCAGTGGCTTGCCAATTGAGAGTGCACCGCTGAACATGGAAGTCACTTCAGATGTCAAACAAGCATTTCTTGCCCGCATTGCAAGTTGCCTAGATACAATGTGATTATGATAATCAAAGTTTATCATTTTGATC
>MU224036.1:163489-176975 GCA_018584345.1 Thuja plicata
AAAACAACAATCTTTGATCTGCCATTTTGTAAGGTTGGTACTTTCTCCTATTCTTTTCAATTACTATCATTAATCATATTAATCAATCAAATTACAGAATTTAAGATCCCCTTTCTTGGTCTCTTTCTAAATAGTGGATTCATTTGTGTATTTACCCTTTGGGGTTGATCAAAATTGGATTTCCTATTTGTGTATTTGAGGGTGAAAGAAAGAAGCATCTTATCTTCCCTTAATCACAATTACAGTTGCAATATACAATCAATCAAATTCAAGTAAGTGTAAAGTGGGGTTAAGGAAATCAACACAAATAACAATTAACAATTCAAACCCTCCTCTTAACCAAACTTTTTCATCTTCACATCTCCCTAAACCCCATTTTTCTCCTTTACAGTGTTATAAAACATGAAAATCAGAATGCAAATTCAGTTTTATAAATTCATCCAAATGGGCAATCTAAATGCATTCATTTATGAATGTTGAATATCGAATTTGAATATTGGTGAGAAACAATCAGTCATTTCATACTTAATTGGGAGATTTGCAACACAAGCTGAATTCTTATTGCTTGTTGACATTCAGTCATTTCATAGTTGCATATCCTATTTAATTGTCATTTGTCTGGACACACACACACATGCAATCATGCACACACACATATACATATAAATACCTATATATACACGCGTGTCTCCATGATTGTATATGTGATAAAACCCATTTTCAAATATGTAAAGTGTATGCACCCTAAAATGGTCACCTAGACTATGGGCCCTCATTCTTCAATTTATCAAATGACGAAATCAATTTATCAAATTCTTGAATCAATGCCTTGCAATATTTTCAATTCAAATCGATTTCCTTGATCAAATCGTAATTAATTCAATTATTTCAATATTTCCTAAGGTTTGATCATTTTATCCATAATCTTATTTAATTAAAAGAAAACGCCCCTTTTATTAAATAAAATGATCTTATTTAATTAAAATAAAATCCTTTTTATTAAATAAAATAATCTTATTTAATTAAAAGAAAATCTCTCTTTTAATTAAATAATCTTATCTTATTTAATTAAAATATCTTTTTTAATTAAATAAAATAATCTTATTTAATTAAAAGAAAATCCCTCTTCTAATTAAATAAATAAAATCCCCACTTAAAACTCTCTTTTTGATGAAAAAAGGAAATAAATCAAATAAAAATAAATAAAACTCCTTTTTCTCCACATGTTCCTAAGTGGTGGGCTTTTTCCCTCTTACTTGCTTTTTAGGGATTTATCCCACATTACTCTCGAGGATGCATTCCTCTTCACACTTTCCTTTATAAGGAGCCCTCTCCTTCTCATTTTGAGAGATATCAAGATTTCATGTTATTGTTATGTTGTAGGTTTTGGAGAGTGATTTTGGAGGAGAGTTCGGGCACTTGAGCTTGAACATTGCTACTTCTCTTTTCTTGTCTTCTTCTCTTGTGCATCCATGGCAATCCATTTAGATTACTCTTGCACTTGCATGTTAGATTAGATTCATATTTCATTTCATAGAATAATCTTGCATGTGTATTTCCTTTTATATATTAATCTTGCATATTTCCTTCATAGATTAGTTTGCATATTTCCTTTCATGCATTGTTATCATATAGATTAGTTTGCTTTCATGAATCGTTATCATATAGAATAGCTTCCATTTTCATTTGCAATGCATATTTGATGATCATGGAGACTGACATTCTTGCTCTTCCTTTTTTAATCTCTCATTTCATGGTGTACTTGCATGGGCATAAACTAGGTCTAAACCGAGGGCCTTCATCACAAACCCTTGCACTCCATGAATAGGGAGATATGAGTCGCCATTTGAGACCTCATTCTTGAGTAATCTTTAATACAATGACTCGTAGAAGTGTGTCAATATTTTAGCACACATTTTTGGCGTGGTAGGTCAGAGACCGACTAAGACGTCCCACATTTTCATGGCTCTTATTAGAGACAATGGTCCTTTGTGAAGTGATTCCCTTGGGATTCGAAGCTTGGTGTGCCTGAGAAGTGAGTGCACTGTAAGGAGGAGCCTGTGCCTCCAATCTTCTAAGTTTTGTGCTATGAGTAGGCATGACTAAACTTTGGCTCAAGTGAGAATTCAACAGATATTGCCCTGGCTTACCTAGGTTCCGGTATCACTGTTCTTTTTTTACAACACACCAATCTGCTTGATGTGTCTTGTGTGAGTGAAAGAACAAAATAGAAACCAAACATTCAAAGCAAACATCAAAACGATCAACAAATCAGCATTCTTAAGTGTCAAACTATCAACTTGCTCAATTTTCTATCCTGTCATTTCTAGTCTTTCTTGGTCGATACGGGTCA
The DNA here is from genome assembly GCA_018584345.1 of Thuja plicata. Taxonomy (NCBI): domain Eukaryota; kingdom Viridiplantae; phylum Streptophyta; class Pinopsida; order Cupressales; family Cupressaceae; genus Thuja; species Thuja plicata. The sequence goes on from MU224036.1 coordinate 165,843, forward strand.
GATTAGGTCACTTACCCCATTGTTAGAAGCTTGTTTACACTTTAGATTCTTGTGTTTTCACCTCTTGAACTAGTAATCTTTGGTCTCACAAGTGACCTTGCTTCGAGTTGGTGAGCTAGAAACTGTCCTTGTTGAGAAGATAAACCTTTAGATCCTTTGATAACACACTTGGATAGTTTTAGTAGTCTCTTGTCCATTCACTTCCATACAAATTCAAATTCAATCAATATAACTTGGGTAAATCATCCTCTTGATCCATATGTGTTAGGGTATTCACCCGTTTAGTGGGCACCTCTGTGGCAGTGTTGTTTAATGCCTCTTGCAAAATTCTATCTTATCAGCTCTCTTTTGGACAAGTGAGTGCTTTTATTATCCTGGTTTGGTACCAACATTTCTAGGGTCATCCTATCACCTAGTACCTTTTCTTTCATGCCAGTTACAAAAAGATATCAAGTAGATCAAGGAAAATGACCTCAAGTAGTCTTTAACCAATTACCCTTAGTTCAAAATTGCCAAAAATGTAAGGGAAAAGAACCCATGTTTGATCATTCACCCTGGAACAACTAGGAAATTTGGTTTTATTCCAAAAGTAACCTTAGTGAGTTGAGTACAACCTTAGCATCTTCTCGCTCGGATATAGATATGAGTTACACAATGAATCAATGAGAGAGGGGATAAATGGATAAACACCTTGATGACATATTTGAAATACATAGAGATACCATTCCGTTTGGCGGTTCCTCTCACAAAAGTCAACCAGTCTCACCCCTCATCTCAACTAGATATCTAGATGCACACCAAAGGGTTGAGAGAGGTAAGAGACAAGCCTATCAAGATGAACAATCACAACATGATAACCAAGCTGATGAACCTTATGACACTCGTGTGAATGCAACATACACCAATGACTTGTTTAGAAATTCAAGGCCAAGTTCACCGCTCAAAACATCTTCAAGATACACGAGTGAAAGACTTAAGAAAATTGAGCATGAAAAGAAAGCCTTCCTAGATGAACAAGATGCAAAGGAAGAGAAATTTAGACTCCTAGAGTTGGAAAGACAAGCCTTGTTAGAGATAAAAAGTAAATCCTTTCAGGAAGAGAAAGATAGACTCTTGGCTCAACAACTTAATGATCAATTCAACAACATGCGTGTTGGTGGTGGAAACAATTCTCCTCCATCCAACCCTCCTAAGACTCCACGAAGTGGAAGACATTCAAGAACATCGTCGTGATCTCCTAGCCCTATAAGAAGAAGGGCTTCAAGAAATGATCATTATAGGATACTAACACCTCCTAGGATCTCAAGAAAACCTTCACAACGTGCTCACCGTGGTTCACAATATGGGGGTAGTAGCTCGAGTTTTGACCTCAACTCTCAAGACTTCATGAAGATACAACAAGAACCACTCTTCCAGCAGTATGTGGAGAGATACTTAGAGAAAAACAAAGACAAGTTCCTAGAGAGTTTAATCAACAAGGATGCTAGAGTCCCCTACAACTTTGATGTGGACAAGAAGATTAAGAAGCGAGGTCTGTCTCAAGAATAAGAGATAAAACAAATTAAGAGTATGATGGAAAATATGTTGGCACCCAAGAAGTCATTCTCACTTGATTAAATTTGTCCTAATCCTTTTGAAAAAAGTGTTAACATGAAAGACTTCCCTAGAAAGGTTGAGATCCCTCAATATGACAAGTATGATGGAAATGGAGATCCACATGATCACGTACACCAATTTTATACCACAAGTTTTGAGCTCCATCAAGATGACTTGTACCTCATGAGATTGTTCCCAAGGAGTCTTAAGGGTCAAGCGATGGAATGGTTCACCAACATAACTCCCCCTGTTAAGAATTTCATAGAGCTCGTCCATAGATTCGTTCAACACTTTGCATACAATATTTCAAGATCTATAACCATGTTCGACTTATGCAACTTAAAGAAAAATCAAGGGGAATCCTTTGTTACTTTCTTGCAAAGGTGGAGATGACAATGCTCTCGCTACCCTAAGACCATTCCTGAAAATGAAAAGATTGACATCCTTGCTAGCAACTTGGTTCCCGAAATGCGGTATGAAGTTAGGAAGATAGTTTTTTATTCCTTTGACACCATGGTTGAAACCACATGTAGGATTGAGGATGTTTTGAAAGAACAAGGAATTTTGACCAAACATGGAAACAACAACAACAAGAACAACAATGGTCAAAACAACAACACACCTAACAAGGATAAAGGAAAGAACTCACATTGAAATAGGAACAAACAAGTGGTCAATGATGGAGTTGTGGACTCATCCCAACCCAAAGATCAAACTGTGCTCCACTTGTCTAGTGTCATTCAATCCATGAAACTCAATGCATCTAATCAACAAGAGAACAAGCCAAGATACCAAGATAGGCCTAAGAAAGAAAGACATCAGTTTTCAAAACTTGGTGATTCATGTGAGGATGTCTTGAAAACACTTATTGCCAACAACCTTGCGCATCCTCAAGATCCTGCAAAGCATTATATACCTGATGTTAAGCCACATTGGTGGGATGAGAAAGCCTTTTGCAAGTTTCATAATGGCATTGGGCATGATATTGAAAACTGTTGGAAACTCAAACATATTATCCAAGATCTCATTGACAATGGAAAACTCAATGTAGATGGATTGAACACCAACACCAATCATAAGGCATTCAAAGAACCTCTGCCCAAGTATGAGAAGGGGGAAACCTCTAAAGCTAAGAATGGCAAGGCTAAGATCAATTACACTTACGCAGATGCAGAGAATGTTGTCAACATGCTTGAAGTTGTAGACAAAAATGTTAGCATGATGAGGGGTAAAGATCCCTATGGTTATGATCTACGCATGGACTCTCCTCCTATCTTTGATGAATAACCCATCATGGTGCTAAGGGGTCCTAACCCTAGAGGGTCGTATCAAACTCTTAATGTTGTCACACGAAGTCAAGGTCCCATTGTCATTAGAGGACCCAGTTCAAGTCAATCAAGTAAACCAAAGCAATTGGCATCCAAGAATGTCACCTCAAAACCAACAGTCAATCCTAAGTCAAGCTATAATCTTGTTGATCAGTTGCAAAGAACCCAACTCAGATTTCAATATTTGAGCTCTTACAGTTGTCTCTGAGACACAAGTAGGTCTTTGAGGATGCTTTGCGTGCAGCGAACATCCCCAAAAACTTAGACGTTGATCAATTCTAGAACATGGTTAACCATATTGCTAGCCCTCATTACCTTACTTTTTTAGAGGATGGTGATAAAGCTTTGAGCCACCCACACAATCTCACTCTCCATATTGAGGTCATGATCCACAAAACCCATGTTAGGCGCGTGTTGCTAGATGGGGGTGTTGGGCTTAATATCTATTCCTTTAGTCTTTTGAAAAAGTTGGGTTATTCTGAACAAGTCATAGATACCAAGAAAAAGATCACCATCAAAGCTTATGATGAGGCAGAAAGAAGTTCCAAGGGGTTGGTCATCCTTCCTGTTAGGATTGGCCTTGTTGAAAAATATATTTTATTTCAAATAGTTGATGTTGGCCCCCTTGCGTATAATATCTTGCTCGGTAGACCGTGAATTCATGATATGCAAACAGTGTTGTCAACCTATCATCAGTGTGTTAATTTCCCTTACAATGGAATAGAGATTTGTATACTTGGGGATAACACTTTATCTGTTAACTCCATTTTAGTAGGAGTTCATGTTCCCCTCAATAGAGAAGCATAAGATTTTGATGCAACCTTACCTGACTGTAAAGACTAGCTCAAGTCAGCAGATCTTAGCATGGGGGGGGGGGGTATCAACTCAACTCCCTCGCAACACTGCCAGTTTCACCCAGGTCTTATGGCAAGCCTTCACAAGAAAAGAGACCTTCCTCTTCAGCTATGACTTTATTTGGCACGTTTGTGTAGAGTCCTCAGTGCCTATTCAAGATGAGAAAGAGGAGACATTTGTTAGAGACTGGATTTATGGAGAAGAGAAATACATGCACAATGAGAAATTCTCTCCCTCTCCTAAGGATTATGGAAGAGGGTATACTTTTGTCAAACATAAGGGATATCCTGGACATGACCCTCTTAATCGCAGATCGGATGCTAGGGCCGAACCTCTTGATCATGCTCTTTTTGGATGCAAGTCTAAGAAGAAGGTTGGCCTAGGATTCGTGAGTCACAACAAGCACACTAATCCTATCCTTGATAAGTTAGATTGAGAAGATGAACTAGAATACATACCTAATTTGACAAATCAGCAAGACATGTGTGAAGATTGGGTCCCTTCCACTAATCTCCTTTGGGGAGATTCAGATATTTCGGTCACTCATGAGTCAGTTGTGACTTTAGAACAAGATGAATCATATGTAGAAGATCCTATTAGAGAAAGTCAACGAAATAATCTTGTTCATTTGATGGAAAGAGAAGGTGTTACCCTCGATGACATTAGAACTTCCAGATCAAGACGTTCCAAACCTTCATGGCGTAAACATCCTAGTCAAAGTTCAAAAACACGTTCATAGGAGTATGAACGGGACTCCTTCTCAGAGCCTTCCATAGTTGATATGGATATTGATGTCATCCATACTTATAGTTCTCAACCTAAGGTAGCTGATGAGTCATGTGTAGGATTAGAGGATTTGAACCCACATGTTGCCTTAGTGGACGATTCTTCACTTGTAAGGATGAATCCCGATTTGGGTAGCTTAGAAGGATACTTGACAGACTCTGACTCTTCGGTCACCAGAGATGATATCATTCACATTTACAACCTTGAACCAATCATTGACTTACCCCTTATTCATACTGACCTCATTGATTGGTACCAACTCTATCAAGAACCTAAGCTCTTAACATTTAAAAATGATTATGAGATAGCCTGTTACCTAAATGGCATTGAACCCATAGTCTCTTCCACCAGTGAATCGACTACCAACATGACAGAGCCAGACATCAAGTACCTTAGTCATAAAATAAAAAGAAAATAAAAACAAAAGAATAGGAGTTCTGATGGTGAAAACCACTGGGTGGCAGTGTCAGAACTGAAAAAAGTAAAAAGAAATGACATATCCAAGGGTGAAAACCTCTCTAAGGCACCAAAGGATGAGGTACTTGATCGTCTCCCTGGCTACTTTCAAGATAGATATTTAGTTCTTATTGAACCAACACTAGCAGTCAATTTGGGTGTAGGTGAGGCTCCATAGATAGTACTCTTGGCTGAGTCTTTATCACCATAAGAGAAAGAACCTTACACTAAGTTCTTACAGATAAAGAAGATCAACTTTGCATAGAATTATTTAGATATGCTAGGGTTGGACACTAATCTTATCATGCATCACTTGTCCATAGCTCTGGATGTCAAACCGATTAAACAGAAATTGAGAAAGATGCATCTTCACATAGATCTCCTACTCAAAGTAGAATTGGAGAAACTCCTTGGTGCAGGATTCATAAGAGTTATTGCCTATGCTGAATGGATATAAAACATTGTCCCTGTTTCCAAACATGATAAATCTATTTGAGCTTGCACAGATTTTAGAGATGTCAATAGAGCATGCCCAAAGGATGATTTTCCACTTCCCAATATAGACATGATAGTGGATATGACTGCGGGTTATGATATTTATTCCTTGATGGATGGTTTTTTCGGATACAATCAGATTAAGATAGCTCCCAAAGATCAAGAAAAGACTACATTCACTTGTGCATGGGGTACCTATTGTTGGAACGTTATGCCTTTTGGATTAAAAAATGCAGGAGCCACCCATCAATGAGCTATGATAACCATTTTTCACGACATGATTCATAAAAACATGGAAGATTATGTGGATGACACCTTGGCCAAGTCTAAGAAAAGAGACACACACTTAGATGATTTAGAAGTCATTCTAGATCACATGGAACAATTTCAACTAAGGTTGAATCCTAAAAAGTGTGCATTTGGAGCCACCTCTGGAAAACTACTAGGATTCATCATTTCAATAAGAGGAATAGAGGTGGACCTTGAAAAATTCCAAGCAATCGTAGATATGCCACCTCCTTGAAACATTGGTGTAAAGAAAGGAAAATGGGATAAGGAGATTGTTTATTAATTGTTGTTTTGATTTTCTTAGAGTGCGTTGAGTTCCTTAACCCTACTTTACATTTAATTGAATTTGATTGATTGTATATTGAAATTGTAATTAGGGAGAAGATAAGATGCTCCTCTTCTATTTCCAAATGCACAAATGGAAGATCCAAGTTGATCAACCCAAAGAAGGGCTAATGCACAAATGAATCAACTATTTGGAAAAGAGAATAACAAGAAGGATATCTTAAATTATGTTATTTGAATATATAGATATGATATATGACATTAATTGAAGAAATAGGAGAAATGTACTAACCTTAAAGAATTGCAGATCAAAGAATGCTATTTTCTGAGGTCTGTAGACTGTTTCTGGAAAAACTAAAGTATGATCTAGAACCGGAATGCAAAGATGAACAAAACCTAGAAATATTTTTTCGATCTGATGTCATCTTATGAAAAAGGTTGACCTTGACCCACAAATGTCAACCCTGACCCAATAATGTCAACCTTGACCTGCACATGTCCGACAGAGAATCTGTTCGCGAAGCCCTACAGGAAGCCAAAAAGGGTATCCAAATCTGAGTCCAAATCCGTAATCCTGAACCTGTACTTGCAAGAAAAAGAGGATTGTTTGTTGGGGGGGGGGGGGGGGGGGCNGGGGGGGGGGGGGGGGGGGGTTTGCCTTGGTCAAACCCCGGTTTTGGAATTAACCTCAAATATATGTAATTGAAATTGTGGAAATAGACAAAGTAAATGCATAAATTTACCTTGCTTGAAAAAGTCCTTGTGGAGGATTCGAATCCTTGAGTCCACAAGTATGTGTGCACCAAATATGTAGAATGTAGAATGGTAGGATGTCTTCAATCTCTTTCTTGTAGAGCTCTAACACCAATTCTTAAATGGGTTCTTGAATTTGGAATAGGCTTGGAAGAAGGTGGATGGAGAGATCACCAAAAGAGCACTATGTATCTTGAATCCTTCAATGGACTCTAATGGATATCCTTCATGAAAATGGATGCTTGAATAGATGAATGCTTACTTTAAATCTTTCTATTTAGCTTGCTTTGACTTCACTTGATAATGCTCCTTAATTGCTCAAGGATGCTTAGGCTTCAATAGAGGACTCAGAGAAAATGAGGGGAGAAAGGCTCCCTTTTATATGAAACTAGGGCACAATCTTCTAAGGAGGCCGACATAGGATAATTAAATTCCCATTAAAGCCTTTACCCCTAGGAGAGAACCTATATTAAATATAATTTAGGAATTGATGCTTCAGAACCCAAAACAGCCGACCCGGAAGTGGGAAATAACTTTTGCAAGGACCGACATCCGGAAACTGCAAGACCTTGAAGTTTGAACCCTAGGTCAAGGTCAACCTTTACCTAGGTTAGGGTTGAGGTTGACATAGACCCAAAAGGTCGACCCTGACCTTGAAGTCCAGAATCTCAGGTCTGCAGTCTGGAATGCAGAAATCAAGCTGGAAAGAAGTGGAAAGAGGGACAGAATAGGGGGAAAGCTAGGTCAAGATCAAGAACTCATTCAAGGCACTTTATATGACCCCAAACTACTTACTCAGAAGGCTAAACAATTATACAATGGAAGTGCTTCCATTTTCTGACTAAACATTTAGCCCCCACTCTAGCAAGAGTATGAGCTCAACACAAACTCTTGGTAAAGGAGAACATACATAAAAGAAAATATTATTGGAATCAGAAGGGACAGAGAAATCCTCAAGCCCCCAAGAGACTTAAGTCTTTATCAACCCTAAGATCACCATAAGAGATACATCACTTAGTTAAGGAGAGAGAGAGAGAGAGAGGGTGTGATTATCTTTCCCAATGAGAACTTATGTCTCATTGTGAACCACACAAAAGCGTAACTGGAAAGATGGAGTTGAACTACCTAGTGAATGTGGCTACTCACTAGTCAACCCATCAGGGAGATCCATTCTTAAAGGGATCAAAACATTGTAATTTGAAAACTGGCGGGATACGTGTAAATTTAAACTTGAGGGATCGAGAGATCCTAAAAAGTAAAAATGACCATGCTTTAAGGATTAGTTTTTAATCCATAAAGGGAAAAGTTTTAAATCTTGAAAACTATTTTGAACATGCATGTGTTTAAAATGTGAGTAGAGTGTATACCCCCACATTAAATTCATTGCTAACACTTTAACAGGAGCAATGGTTTTAACAAAAACATAAACAACTCTAAGGATTATGTTTCCATTGCAAGATGCCCCCAAAGGAAGACAAATCAAGGGAAATAAAACATAAACATACATAAGAACACAAGAGGGATCTACCTAATGTGGGGTCAGTATGATCATAAGATAACATGTACATATAAATATAATATTATTGCAAATGAATTGACATCATTCCTCAAAGAAAGTAGAACTACAATCACAAAGGAGGAAAGAAACTTAAGAGTTACAAAGAAGAATCTTTTCAGACCACAACATGGAGACCAAAAAGAATTAGTGCTTCCATGTCATAGATCCAAGCAGATTATACAAGGAAAATAGTTACAAACAATAGCACAAGTACAACATAACATGAAACAACATATAGAAAAATGAGGATACACAGAGGAATTTGTACAACAGGTTTGATTCCTTTATCACCTTGCACCAACAGAGTAGCAAGGGTCATATAAAAGAATCTAACAAACCTTTAGAAAACACATTACGTGGGAAGCACAATACAACATACAAACACAAAAAGGGCTACCATAAAGGATGAGCCAATCAAGCATGTTGTCGACCCTCCCCATCTTGGTTTATGTCTCTTAGGGTAGGTGGGCAACTCGCAAGAGGGACTATATCCAATATAGTAGGAATGATAGCAAGTTCCAAACAAGGATCTTCTTGAGAATCACAATGCTCAATACTAGGTGTAATTATTTATTGAGTTGAAAGCATATGAGGTAAATCATTATCAAGGTCAATGGTCTCATATTCATTACTAAGATCAATAGGATCATCGAGAGTGTCCTCCTCATCAAGGTTGATTGAAATAGGATCCAAGATGCGAATAGGATTATCATACTCATTCATCTTAACATCATTATGAATATTAACATCTAACACATCAAGCATGGGTTGGTCGAAAGTAGGTAATGAGTTTTGAATAATAGAAGCACGGGCTCTAGCATTAGCTCTACGCTTCTTACGACATTCATTAGCAGATTTGTTACATTTAACTTTGTTTGGCACATGTTGAGAACCAGGAGGAATGACAACAGGTTCCTTCATAGGTTCTATAGGATGATTCTCAATAGGTTGCAATGAAACAGTAGAAGTTTGATCAATATTATTAGCAACAATGTATAAAGGAGGTATTGCAAGAGTAGGCAAAAGACCACGATTAGAGTCAATCTAAGGCATACTTAACTCAGTAATTTTGTGATGTTTGTAAGCTTGATATGAGCGAAAGAGATGATCAAGGCGAGGAGGACATGAGTTAGGTAATGAGGTCCAAAGGAAATCGAGAGTAGCACAATCTCTAGGCCTAGAATATGTATACAAACTATGATTAATTTTTTTGACTTCTCCATTGTGAATGAACTTGAGACATTTATGAATAGGAGAAGCAATAGCATGCATAGCAGTTATCCAAGGTAGGCCAAAATTGATTTGAAATTGGTCATAAGTAGGAATAATGATGAAGGTAGTATCTACAACTTTACCACAAAGTTCAACAGGTAAGTTAATAGAACCAAGTGCATGATAAAGAAAGCCATTACAAGTTTGGATCCATGCATCAGATGGATCATAATAATCACATTGTAATCCTTTCATAAAAATATTTTCCTCAGTAATCACATTTAGGAAAGATGTGGGATCAACTAGACAACCACGAGTAGGTATCTTGGCAATCCTAGCATAGATATAAAGGGGACCATCGGGAGCCTTAATCATTTTAGAATCATCAAAGGTAATTAAAAGTTCCCTAGGTCACTTATCCTTAGTTTGTTTTTTGATGTTTAGGTGGAATTGGAAGTTGAAGTGGAGGTGAAGGATCTTGAACTGTAAGTTGAGATGGCACAACACTCTCCACATGATTAACAATGTGATTAAGATCATCCATCTTTGAATCATAAACAAAGTCTACAGAAGATGGTTGAGCTATAGTATTAGTATCATGTGTAGGTAAAGGATTCATATAGATTTGAAGGTTTTGATTAGGAGGAGAAACATATTTATTCCCATTACCATCAAAATTATCAATAGACAAAGCTTTAGAATCAATTAAGTCTTGAATCTTATGCTTTAGAGAGTAACATTTTTAAGTATCATGGCCATTCTGGTGATGGTATTGGCAGAAAGCTTTAGAATCAAAGGATTTTGAAGCTATCATGGTGGGAAGAAGAGGTCAAATAGGAGGCAAGGTAATCATACTATCACTTAACAACCTACTCATTATAGAATGCATAGTTTCAGATAGAGGAGTAAATGTACGATTCATACGAAAAGCAGTGGATGTAGAAGTACTATTGGATGTAGCCGCAACTTGATCAGTAACTGCATTCATCTGTTTATTAATCTTGACATAGTTGTTAGGTTTCTAAAACTTATTAGGATTAGGAGCATTGTCACTCTTATCAACTGTAACATGAGCCATTGGAGTGTTACTCTCAAACTGACTCACTTGTAATTGATAATGGTGAAGTGCTACACACAATTGTTGAAAGGAGGTAAATTTAGTAAGTAGAATCTTATCTCTAATATCCTTTTGTAAATTTGAAATAAACATATGTTAAATATCAATATCAGTAACAAGATAATAAATCTGAGCATGCAAATGCTTAAATCTACCAATAAAATCAGTCAATTTTTCCTTAATGTTTTGTTTATAATGCATTAAATTAGATAAGGACACTTGTGGTCTGATGTTATTTTTAAATTGTTGGATGAAGGAATTAGCAATTTTGGGAAATAATCAATGGAATAAGGAGGTAAGGAACAATACCATTGTAAAGCCTTATCTCGAAAGGTTCTAGCAAATAATTTAGCTAAAATCCTATGGTCATGAGCATAATCACTACAAAGGATTTGAAATGTTTT
>MU224036.1:187194-200781 GCA_018584345.1 Thuja plicata
TATATACTTCTTGTAGCCCTAGAAGCAACATTCATCATTTTATTGTAACACTTAATGCATACAGATAATCATTTAACAACAAAAAGATGCATGCGATAAAACATGAGCAAGTTAAGGAGGAGGTAGCTGTGATATGATTATAAAATGTTTATTGAGGTGATTGGGGTATGATTATAAAATGTGTATTGATGTTGTAACTCTGATGTATATGGTAATAAAATGAAATAGGCTGCATTATTTAGAACCTTCAACTAAAAAGATCCACAAAAATGAACATAACAATAAATTTACTGAAGCATACAATAGTAAACTGCTATCTTGAAAGACATAATCGATGCAAATACTTACAGGCACTTCAAATAGTATCAATGAATAATGAATATAATAATAAGTTTAGTGTAAATCAATTTGCATAAACACGAAAGCAAAATCCATCATTTTATTGTAACCCTTTCTGCATAGTGATAATCATTTAACAACAAACTGAAACCCTCAAGTACATTTGGAAAAGAATAAACATTTTCAGGAAATGGAATGCATTCAAATAAATGATGGAAAAAAATACCAAAACACATGAACGTGGAAGGAAAATCCATCATTTTATTGCAACCCTTTATGCATACAAATAATCATTTTACAGAAATTTGAAAACCCTGAATGACATTTGCAAACTAATTGTGATTTTAATGAAATGGAACACATTTGAACAAATGATGACAATAGATACCAAAATGCATGAACGAGGAAGGAAAATCCATCATTTTATTGCAACCCTTTCCCCCTCTTGTTCAGCTACTGAATATGAATTAGGAAGTACTGAATGCCCTCCAGAATCTTGTAGGGATACTTATGGATAGGTTACCACTTGGAGACTAGATAGCAGGTCCAAGGGGAGCGACCCGTGAGTGGAGTAGGAGGCCTCCTCCTCGATAAGTCAAGGAACAGGATGAACAGGAGGGTGAATTTGTACACATGGCGGATCCACCACTAGGGTTTGTACCTCATATAGGTAGAGGAGCACCCTAGGACGTGGGGGAATTAGATTAAGGATTTTCTTTGCCTCAGGTCACCACCTTTTTTAGGGGCCACAGATGGGATCAAGGTTGAGGCATGACTATTGAGCTTAGAGCGATGTTTTGGTTTGCGCTCATATGAGAGCAATGCAAGGGCTCCATTTACCATCCACTTATTGAGAGGGGAGCCTCGATTTGGTGGCGATAGGAAGTGTTCAAGAGTAACCTGGTTATTGACATCCTCACTTGGGAAACATTTTTAGAGAGATTTAGGGATCGATATCTCTCAGAGCATTACAAATAGTGTCGTATAGACGACTTTCATGATCTCCAGTAGAGAGGCTTATTTGTTGCTCAGTATGAGAGCGAATTTCTCGAGCTTCTACCTTACGTGGACTACATGAAGGATGATAAGATTTGTGTCAACCACTTTGTTAAGGGGTTGAATGCAGCTATATCTGGACTGGTGCACATGACATCACTAGGGGATCTACGAGAAGCCATAAAGAAGGCTTTGATTATAGATGAGGTATAAGGCAAAGGACAAGATACACGGGATCACTCACAAAACTGAAATCCTGCACCTCAGAGTATAGGATATTAGAGACCCCCTTGGAAGGGGAATCATAGGCACTCATTTGGGACCTTTAGAGCCCCACAACCTCAACCACAACAGACTCAGCAGAGTCAGAGGTCTAGACCGCCACAGAGACAATAGGGCTTTAAGCCCAAACAGTGGCAGGCATTAGGGGCCTAGATGAGATCAGAGGTCACATGCACCATACACACCTCCAACAAGGACTTAACAGACCTCTCGTGGTGGGTTCAATGCTTCTAGTAAGATAGGACGATCATAGTACACCAGATCACAGGACATACAGATTCAGTTCCGAGGGCCATGTTTCACTTGTGGAGCCATAAGGAATTTTTCTAGGGACTGTCCTCAGGGAGGTGGTCAGTGTTCAACAACATTTGAGGCCACGGTTGGGGACTTAGGTAAGTCCCATAGAGTCTTTACAGCAGTTGATAACCGCTAGGCCAAGCATCAGGCCATAATGATTGAGGCTACATGTATGATTTGAGGTAGTATCATCACTATCCTTTATGATTCAGGAGCTACTGATTCTTTCATTTCCCCATTTGTAGTGGAGCATTACAGGCTAGTGGCAGCTAGACAGGAGGTGAATTGGGAAGTTGAGTTAGCGTCAGGTGCTTGGGTATCAATTGATTTTGTAGTCAAAGATTGTCAGTTACAGATAGGAGATATGACCTTTATGATTGATCTATGTATCACACCTCTTGGTTCTTATGATGTAGTTCTTGACATGGATTGGCTTTGCGCTCACAACGCCAAGATGGATTGTAGACAAAAGAGGGTTGAGTGTGTAGATGGTTTAGGTTCACCCATGATCATTTCAGGAGTCTAGAGACCCATATCTCTCTCTGTGATCTCTGTCATGCAGCTCAAGCACTACATGCACAAGGGATGTCAGTTATTTTCTATCACCATCGATGACAGAGAGGAGGAGGAGGAGGAGGAGAAGGGAACCTCCCTTGACAACTTCCCTATATTATAAGAGTATGCATATGTATTTCCCTCAGAGCTACCTGGTATGTGCCCACCTAGGGCAGTTGATTTCCATATAGACCTTGTGCCAATAGCTGAGCTAGTATTTAGAGCCCCTTACAAGATGACTACTCACGAGTTCAATGAGCTCAAGATTCAGTTGGAGGAGCTCTTGGAGAAAGGGCACATTCATCCTAGTGTTTCACCTTGGGGAGCATGTGTCATCTTCATCGAGAAGAAGGATGGATCACTTAGGTTGTGTATGGATTACCGCCAGATTAATAAAGTAACCATCAAGAATCAGTATCCGCTCCCTAGCATCAATGATTTATTTGATCGGCTTCAAGGTGTCCAAGTATTCATTAAGATAGATCTGAAACCAGGGTACCATCAGTTGCGGATTGTAGAGAGTGACATCTACAAGACAACTTTCTGCACGAGGTATGGCCACTATGAGTTTACCGTGGTTCCATTTGACCTCACGAATGCTCCAGTAGTATTTATGAGTCTTACAAATGAAGTATTTTGTACGTTCTTGGATAGATTTGTAATCATGTTCCTAGATGACATATTGATTTATTCTCGTAATGAGGAGGAGAAAAAGGAGCACCTGAGATAGGTTTTGCAGTGCTTGAGAGATAATCAGTTATATGGCAGTTTGTCGAAGTGTTCTTTCTTTAGGACAAAGGTCCACTACCTTGGCCACATTATATCAGGTGATGGGATCACAGTCGACCCATCAAAGATTAGAGCTATCATGGATTGGCTAGCACCTACCACTGTGACTAAGGTCAGGAGCTTCATGGGATTAGTAGGCTATTACAGACGATTTGTTGAGGGCTTCTCTAAAGTGGCACACCCTATCAAATCCCTTCAGAGAAAGGGAAATAGGTTTGAATGGACAAAGAAGTGCGATAGAGCTTTTCAAGAGCTCAAGAGAGCCCTTACTAGTGCACCTATCCTAGTTGTGCCCGATCCTTCAACAAACTTTGTGGTATACACAGATGCATCCTTATATGGTCTTGGAGAATTCCTTATGAAGGATGAATGAGCCATTGCCTATGCGTCTAGGAAACTCAAGACTCACGAGCTTAATTATCCTACCCATGACCTTGAGTTAGCTGCAGTGGTTCATGCATTAGTGAGGTGGCGATACTTTCTTTTGGGGCACTATTTTGAGCTCCATTCAGATCAATAGAGCCTCTAGTATATTTTCACCCAACCTAATCTTAATGCTTGACAAAGGAGGTGGATGGAGTTCCTTTGTGAGTACGATTTTGATGTCCACTACATCAAGGGGAAGGAGAATGTTGTAGCAGATGCCTTGAGTAGGAGGTGACATACACTCTCCTCCATGACTACTGGTACTAATTTCAGGGATCTCATACTTCAACACTTGCTTGAGGATGAGTTCTATTCAGAGTATGTTTAGTTGGACCAAGTTCAGAGGCCCCTTAACGAGAAATTTGATAGATATTTCATAGAATATGATGGACTTCTTCATCACAGTGGCCACATTTACGTCCCTACACCTAGTGGGTTGTGTGACTTTATTATACTTGAGGCTCATAGAGCACCATATGGAGTGCACCCCAGAGTCAACCAGTTGCATGCAGATCTAAGGAAGCTCTATCACTGGAAAGGTATGAGGTTGCACATTGCTAGTATTGTGGCCAGATGTTTAGAGTGTCAGAGAGTTAAGGCAGAGCACACACATCCAGGTGGGCTTCTTCAGCCACATGAGGTACATGTGTGGACATGGAACACTATTTTCTGTGGAATTTATTGTTGGTCTACCTATGTCTTCTCGCCACCATGATGCCATCATGGTGACAGTGGATAGGTTGACCAAAGTTGTCCACTTCTCACCCGTACATACAACTTTCACAACACCTACAGTAGTACAGGTATTCTCGCGGGACATTGTCAGGCTCCATGGCATCCCTCATAAGATTATATCTAATCATGATGCTCTCTTTACCTCTTCATCTGGAGAGAGGTACAAACAACATTGGGCACTAGGCTCAATTTTAGTACAATAGATCACCCTGAGACAGATGGGAAGACTTAGAGAGTTAATCAGGTTTTAGAGGAAACATTGTCGATGTATGTTATGGATCATCGTTCTAGATGGGAGGAGTACCTTCACTTAGCAGTGTTTGCCTACAATAATGAGCATCACACATCCTTGGGTATTCCTACTTAGCAAGCCTTGTATGGAAGGCCATGCCATACACCATTGAGTTGGGACAAATTTGAGGATAGGGTTTCAGTTGGGCCAGAGTTGGTTAGGGACATGGAGCAACAAGTTTTTTTGATTAGGCAGTGTCTCAGAGAGGCTCAGGATAGACAGAAGAAATATGTAGACGCGAAGAGGGTTGATAGAGTCTACATGGTTGGAGATAGGGTTTTTTTAAGAGTGCATTTGCATAAGAGTCTGATCCATTTTGGAAAAGGCTCTAAGCTTGCACCCCGATTTGTAGGACCTTTTGAGATTTTGGAGAGGATAGGACCAGTTGCCTATCGTCTAGCTTTGCCACCTAGCCTATCACGCATCCACGATGTGTTCCATGTATCTGTTTTGTAGAATTATATTTATGATGAGTCTCACATTATTGATTGTGATGCCTTACAGGTGGAGTCAGATGGACAGTTGGTTCTGGAGCCCATCTGCATAGTAGCTCGATGAACGTTGGCCCTTCGAGGTTGAGAGATGGACTAGGTTAGGGTCCAGTGTGATTGTTATGATGAGGTCACAGCCTCATGGGAGGATGCAACACACATGAGACATGAGTCCCCCCACCTTTTTTATGAACTCCAGGATGAAGTTCATGCCTAGAGGGGAGGATGTGAGGTCCTACCCCGACCGTCTTTTCAGAGCTGATACTTTTATATTATGTTAATCAGAATGATACATTGACTTATTGGACAATGATTTCATAGCATAGATATCATGTGATGACTCTATTTTGATGATGTTTGGATATATTGTTATATGCTTATGATTCTTAGATCTTGATGACATGTTTTAACAGGTTTCCATTCTATGTTTCTGAATTTTCAATTTGATCATGTGATATATAAATGTGGATTATGGATTTTAATTCTGCAAATGATCTATATTGGTTAATTTTGTATGTTAGATAAGTGATTCAAATGATTTTTGTAATTGATCAGTTATATGTATATGGATGACCTAATTTTGAAAAGTCATGTATAATTCATGGTTAGATAAATGTATTATAATGTATATTATAATGTATGTATGATTTGTTCCTTGGACTACTGATGCTCTGTTCAAGTGTGCAGGTGAATAAACCATGGATTCAAACTGGGGAAACAAGATTGGGTTAATTTTAAAATCCTTGTTAAGCCAAGGTTAACCCTAAAGAGGGGAATAACCTCATTGTAATGTAATATATGTTTGTAAATGTAATTATGCATGTTTGTAAATTTAATTTATTCTATTTTTTATAATTTCCAACTAGGCATGCCAATGTGTAAATGTGATGTGCCTTGTGGTGCCAATTGACACATGTATTTGTGAGTTGGCATGCCCATGGGGTTAGAGAGGTTAAGGTTTCACCTTAGGTTGTCTTGTAGTGTTCCCATGTAGGGTTACTTGCCTTAGAAATCTAAATCAAGAGTCCCATCATAGAATTTCGTAGGTTAACTCTTAGTGAGTTTCAGAGGGTTTAAAATGAGCCCAAAGGGGTAGTTAAGGTTAAAAATGACTAGTCCTATAGGTATATTATGGGTTAGGGATTCTATAGAAGGATGACTTTTTTTTTTTTAAGTATATTTTCTTATGATTCCTTTTGGTGGAGTTTTATTTCTTTTTTTGGTGGTTAATTTTTTTGATGATTAAATTATAGTTAGTTTTTAGTTTAATAGAAATCACAGTAAAGAAATAAGAATACTATTTATTGAACTTTAATAAGATGTTAAGTAGTTTATTTAAACTATAGACTTTAATGTAATCCTTTTTATAAAGGTAACATTTTTTATTTTAATTAAATTAAAGTTTATAATCTAGGATTTTCTTTAGATTATTAAAACATAAAGTGTGTAACTTAAAATTGAATATTAGAAGGTTAATTTAAGTTAAGGACGGTAAATTTAGTGTATTTTTATTAATTTAATATAGTTAGCATTAAAATTAGCAATTAAGAAATATTAATAATTACTTAATCTAATTTAGGCTTGAACGTGAAATTAAATAATGTTATTTTTACGAGTCCCTTACACGTGGGCAGTGTAAGGGTCAATGTAAGAATAATGTTAAATACTAACCAGATTAATTTTATACGCCTAAATTCATGAACTACACATAATTAAATAATCATAATTTTATCTTATAACTATAGTGTAAAGGAAGTTGCAAACCAAGTTTAAATTTAACTCTAGAAAACTTATGAAATTTGCATTTGATTAAACTTGACCTTGTAAACTCATGGGTTGAGGGACGTTGACTCATGTCATGATTTCCCCTCAACCCTAATGTCGACTTTGGACCAATTATCCCTCTTGACCTAATCCCTTTTCCTAAACTGGTTTGTTCATTGGGACACTTAGTAAGCATGAGATAACTAACCCCTTCATCTCTTTAGATTTACCTTTCAAAAAAAATTGTTGTGTTTTTACATGCAAATTTGGGCATGACATTTTCATGCAAATGGATAATCATTGAAAAACATACCAAAACCCTCAACTAAATTTGCAAAATAATAAACATTTAAAGGAAATGAAACACATTTAAGCAAATGATGACAAAAGATACCAAAATGCATGAATGAGGAAGCAAAATCCATCATTTTATTGCAACCCTTTGTGCATACAGACAATCATTGAACAATAGACCAAAAACCTCGACTACATTTGCAAAATAATATACATATTAAGGAAATGGAACACATTTAAACAAATGATGACAAAAGATACCAAAATGCATGAACAAGGAAGACAAATCCATCAGTTTATTATAACTCTTTATGCATACGGATAATCATTTTACAGAAATTTGAAAACCCTCAGTGACATTTACAAAATAATAAATATTTTAATGAAATGGAACACATTTGAACAAATGATGACAACAAATACCACAATGCATGAACGGGGAAGGAAAATCCATCATTTTATTGCAACCCTTTAAGCATACGAATAATTATTGAACAAAAAACCGAAGCCCTCAAATACATTTGCAAAATAATAAACATTTAAAGGAAATGAAACACATTTGAACAAATGATGACAAAATATACCAAAATGCATGTACGCAGAAGCAAAATCCATCATTTTATTGAAACCCTTTATGCATATGGATAATCATTGAACAACAAACTGAAACCCTCAAATACATTTGTAAAATAATAAACATTTACAGGAAATGAAACACATTTGAACAAATGATGACAAAAGATACCAAAATGCATGTACGCAAAAGCAAAATCCATCATTTTATTGTAACCCTTTATGCATATGAATAATCATTTAACAACAAACTGAAACCCTCAACGACATTTGCAAAATAATAAACTTTGAAGGAACTAGAATACATTTACAAAATTATTGTTCTCAATCGCTATACATACAATAAAGGAAGCATGCTTGATGGGCACAACGTTACCTGGAGGCTGCAGAGTAGAGCACAAATGATTACGGAGCTAAGATGAAGAGCTGAATTATAGAGCGAAATGGAAGGAGAAGAGTTATGACGACGAAAATGACAAATAAATTAGTGAAAATAGTGTTTTTTAGGGCTCCCAAATGAACCAACATCCCCCACGGAGGCCTTTTACGTGGCACACAGGTAACTAAAATGGAGCCACATGTGATTTTGTGACCCCCCCATTCCTAGCACGATTAAGATACTATTGAACGAGCCCAAACACTTAAATACTTTATTATAGGCACTTTATATATTCGAAAATGAGTATTTTTTTTAAAAATTTATAATTGGATTTAAAATGAAACACTATTGGGGTTCCTAGTGTCTAGTACCGGGTGACATGTTTTTTTTGGCCACTTTTGACCTATACACTCGTAACAGCTTCTACAGAGTGGATCGTTATTGGTGAGGAGCTGAAACCTTAGCTTTAAGCAGTTAAGTTGCATACGAGAACGACATAAAAAATTGGGAAATTTTGACAATGTTTGGTACCTCAACTGAACGCGCGAAGTTAGCTATAGCCACTACTCGGTATGTTCTCCTAAAAAAAAATCCTAATTTTTTTTTTTTAAATAACACGAGAAGAAGAACCCTTTAAACTGCCGTCATTACGCCGAAGGCATTTCCTTATTTGAGAGGAGTGACCTGGAAATTGCAAATCTATTAGAAGCATAGACGACCATAGAAATCTGCTGATCCGTCAGACGTTTTCAGCCACTATTTAGCGACATACACTGGCAAACATACCCCACCATATTCCTTGTATCTATCATGTAGACATATTAGAAGCGACAAGGAATCAGAAAGGGAGGCCGAATGCTTTTCACTTAACTTGATGGTGAATTCCATAGGAACGTGTCCCTAGAAAAAGGGCAATGCCATGTCACATTACACACACACTTCTCCCAACCACGTGAGTTGTGGGGTGCGAAGTAAAAGATTTAGGGCTTCTATTTTAGTGTGTTCATGGCGGTGTGCCCAACGGTGGTATACCTTTTCAAATGGATCTTTCCTAGGCTACTCCAAAGTTGCAGCGGATTACATCGAGACAAATGTGAAAATAGGAAATGGGGAGCGTTAGTTTGGGTAGTGTTAATTGCAGAGTATGCCCTCATGAAATGGAATCAAATGCAAACTTTATGTTAGAGGGAAGCCTATTTATTTTGTTTCTCTATCATTATGGGCAACGATGCGAAACATATCTGTGAAATGTGGACTTATAGAAAATGTACATGAGCTGTTTGAAACAATGTTTCGAAGTAATGACATCTCATCGAATGTCGTGATTACATGACAAGCACAAAGCAATATTGTTGAAAAGGCTTAGAAGCTCACACACAAATGTGTCTACTGGTGTAAAGATCGTTCCACAACCCTTGCCAATATTACCCTTTTCCTGCGTCAGTGTGGGAGCTTCGAGAACATAGTATGGAGTCTATAAGAGCATTGAGGAACAAAGTGTTTTTCACTTGATGTCATGTTTACAAAGGCAACAG
The DNA here is from genome assembly GCA_018584345.1 of Thuja plicata. Lineage (NCBI taxonomy): Eukaryota > Viridiplantae > Streptophyta > Pinopsida > Cupressales > Cupressaceae > Thuja > Thuja plicata. The sequence goes on from MU224036.1 coordinate 196,942, forward strand.
ACATGCTCTGTAACATACAGAAGCACAGACAACCAAGAACCGTCTTCTCTCATTACAACCCTGCAAATAACCCATCATGTCTGGACCATAGAAAATATGGTGGAAGCGGCAGATATAGTGCAAACCGTCAGAGGAAATGAAAATAATTCATGGCTGTTAGATTGCCCTGTCATTCCGAGTACACCACTGTCAAAGCCCTTTTATTTTCTACTACTTCCTTTAATCCACGGTTTCCTGTCATTTCATAAAAATCTATGACTGTAACGTCTTATTCATCATGACAGATTTTCATGAAAAGAACAGAATTGCCCATTCTCAGATGGGAGGATGGATTTTCTTGGGAATTCTTCTAACTCTTTTTCTTATTTTGATATTTCACCATTACTGTGGATGTACAAAATGAAGATTAAAAAATTCTAACTAGATCCACGAGTTCTACGACCAGAGGGACAACTTAATTGTATTTAATCTTTGATTTAGTGCTCTGCTTTGTTATTTGAATTTTGGAGATTTTTTAGTACAAAATGCACATGATGATCTACAAATGGGAGCTAAGCTAGGGAATTAGGTAATCCTTGTTTGTTTTTATTTCACATAATGAAGCAAAGAATGTTTTTGAAACCAAACTAATATATACTATGTATATTCAAAGCTTTAGTTTGGATTTTACACCCACCAAAGGTCAAAGTTGTAATCCTGTTTTTAAACCCATTTTCTTTTTGGAAGATTGGTTTACTTCTTACTTGAATATAGTAAGTGTAGCCTGTGTTGGTTTAGTGATGAAGAACTTGTGTTTTATGTAAATTAAATAGTCCAATCTATTCTATTTGTGCTATTAAATTAATTTTTATGTTTTTTTTTTTCTATATCGTGCATTTAAATTTAGTTTATTTGGTGTCTAATCTTTGACAAAGTGTAAATATACTTTTGTTTTGAGTAGTTTTATTGAAAATTTATTTATTTAATATTTTCATATTTATTGAATAAATTATAATAATATTTATATAGTTTTATATTATATTTTAGTAAAATTATTTATAAAATATGTTTTATATTAAAAAATAAAAAATTATCTTAAGTAAAATACAAATATTTAAAATTATAATAAAATATTAAATCATATAGTTACATAAATGAAAGATATATAATTGTTTAACTAATGTATTTATCATTAATTTTTAGAATTTAAAAAATAATAATATAGAAGAAAAGATGGGGAAGAAATATAGAGATGTAAAGATTAAATGGCATCTTGACCGTCCAATTTTGTTGCTTTCAATATTTGTATTTCAGTTGATTAAAGAGTAATTTCTAATGTAAAATAATGCTTGGAAATTAAATGTAAAAATATAAATGATTGAATAGAGAGAGAGAAAAAGAGATTTTTTTTTTTTTTTAAACATAACACAAACTTATTGATAACCACCTAATTATCTACTTGATTCAAAGATTTTGTTCAACAATATTTAGATTTCTAATAATTGGAAATTATCACTTCTTTACTTATAACTACCAATTGTGTACTGCATAAATGTAATTAAAATAGACTAAGGGCCCGTTTGTTTGTTGGAAGATGGCTAGAATTTGAAAACGGGAAGATGTATTTTTGTACGGCCAAATTCCCATTTTGGTTCAAAATGAGAATTTGGCAAATTTCAACTACCCATTGTACACCAAGGTGCGATTGCTAGTTTTTACAATCTTGCAGAAATATGTGGAACCCTCTAAACCGCCCTCACGTTTTACTTAATAGGACTCTGAGCAGCTCTGTCTCGTCGGTAAACTGTGCAAATTTAGCTCTGTATTCAATCTCAATTGTTTTCACATTCGTAGAGAATATACAGACTTAGTATTGTTACAGCATGGACGAAGATTATGGAGGGCGCGAGGGCAAAGCCAGAGCACCTGAAGACACTCTTCTCTACTCCATTTTCCCAGACTTTGCTCTAACAGAATCCATTTCTCCAGAACAAGTCGAATCAAAACTAAAAGAGCTCCAGGTAAATTGCCTAGACATAGTTTCTCCTTTTGTAAAAGACTATATATGGCAACATGACTCTTTCAACCTCAAATTCTCAGAAACAACCTCATCCTGCCCCTGCACTTGCTCTTCAGAGGACTCGAACTCCTCCCCTTCCGTCCCCCACCTACACGGCAGGCTGAAATATGGCGACAATGTGGATGATGAGTGGTTCGTAGTATTTCTATTATATGAAATCACGCGCAAAATACCATATGTGTCTGCCAGGGCGTGGGATACGGACGGAGAATTTTTACTCATAGAAGCAGCGTATGCCATACCCCGGTGGATTAAACCGGAAAACAGCGCCAACCGTGTTTTTATCCGTCATGGTGAGCTCCACATATTGCCCTTGCCCGCTTCCCCCGCGGAGATTTACCGCCTTCCGGTGAAACCTTCGGTGGCAGACTCCCTCCGCGTCCTTGCCAGCGGTTCTGTGGAAACCAGAGCCAGGGACGCTGTTCAGGACATTTTGAATGCGCGGGTTGGGAGCTTTCCGGCGAGAGCCATGGAGAATATGCACAGGGTTAGGGTACGAATCCCTGTGAGAGTTGCTCAGGTTTTGAAGCATGAGCCGCAGTTGATTTCAAAGGCGGTCGAGGGTTTTTATGACAGGGATGTGGATTCCATGAAAGCTGCAGCTAAAATGGAGAAATTTTTGGGCGACAAGGAGATGGTGGATGTGTGTGTGAAGATGTCCAGGGCAATGTATGCACAACTTGTGCAGCAGGTTTTCCAAGCCCCTCGTTGCTATCCGATGCCGCAATTGTCATCACTTAATTACCGGTATAGAAATTTTTAATTAGCTATTTTTTGCCAATTGACTGATATTGTATGTAATTCTAAAATTTTTGGTTTGTCAAATAGTAAATATATCAAATTAGCCACGTTTTTAAGCAGTTGGAAGCATCTGTAATGTGACATTAGTAGTTACAATTTTTATTGCATGTGGTAGCCATAGTTGGAAGACAACGTTCCTCTATATTTGAGCACGGTTATCATGCCATTGCAATGGCCAGAAATGCCCCATAACAGTGTTGCATTCTTTCTTTCTTCACTCTTATGGCAGGTCCCCATGTATCTGCTTAGCTTATTTTGGCTAGCAGCCACCGCTTAGCTTATTTAGGAATTATATGTGGAGCCAGTGGTCCCATAAATGAATCATTTTTCTGTTTATTTTTGACGAGTCGTATGAAATTTATATTAATAGTATTAAAAACAATTTGTGCGGCTAAAATTATGGGGAAAAAATATAATGCAAACTTTGAAAAGAGGGAAAGAAATTTGTGGAGCCATGATGCATTTTTGACCTGCTTATTTCCAGCCCATCCTTTTTTACAGCTTATTTTCAATTCCTAAACAGTTTCTGCTCCATTAAAATAGAGAAGGATTCCAACTTTCCTTTTCTCATAATTAATAATTTGTATGGAACACTCCAGTTGCTTAAATTTGAGCAGAAAACATATTTAAGCAGCTGTTTGTGGACAAGGGTTAGATATTATTTTGGCGACTAAAAGCTCCATTCATTAATGAAGGCTCGAGTTACATATTGTCTTGGGTTTTACTTTTAAAAAGATTGCTATTCAACGAACTTATTAGATACGACTTCCCTTCAATGAATGTTCAGTTTCTTTTTCTTGATAATCTTTACTGCTTTAACTACTGCATTTACCATAGCGGAAACTAAGTTTTTATCCTATGTTACCCCAAGTTTCCGGGACGGGGGGACGGGTTTCCGGGACGGTTTTTTTTTTGCCAGAGCAGGGGACGGCAGGGGACGGCAATATATATATATATATATATATATATATATATATATA
>MU224036.1:202379-214061 GCA_018584345.1 Thuja plicata
AAAATGTTAAAAACTGATATAAAGCATAGGCTATAGAGTGCTTTTAAGTTGTTTTTAAAAAAAAAAGTCAAAATATGAGTCTGGGGGCGCGGATGCATCAGGATGCCTTGTGGATGCTCACAGGAAGTGCATCCAGGGCACTCGGATGCTCTTTGGATGCGTCCAGAGAGCATCCAGGTGCCCTGGATGTGCTTTCTGTGAGCGTCCACAAGGCATCAGGATCCGAACGCATCTGTTCGTGCATCCAGCCCTAATGCCAGCGAATCGGTAACTATGGTAAAAAAGAAAAAAAGGCTATATCAAAGATGCTCAAGAAGGGGCAATCAACTATTTTGGATAAAGAGTCAAATGATTCTTTCTTGGAAATTAAGGATGCACTCAAACGAGCATCAAAATTGGCAAGTCTTGATTATTTAAAGCTTTTCAACTTTTCTTTGTTTGCTTCCTTCAACGTTATTTTTGCTGTCCTACTTCAGAAAAATGTTGATGGGTATGAGTAGCCTATTGCCTCATTAGCAAGGCATCACAAAATGCTAAATGCAATTATTCTATAATGAAAATGCATGTATATGCTTTTGTTAAAGCTGTTGAAAGTTTTAGACCATAACTTAGAAGAGCACAATTGATTGCTTATGTTACTCATATTGCTGTGAGGGACATCTTTGTACAACAAGAAGCTTTGGGAAAAAGGTGTAGATGGGTTATTAAGATCTTGGAGTATGACATGGAGGTGCAAACAATGAGTATGACATGGAGGTGCAAAGAACAAAATTGGTTAGAGGCCAAGGATTAGCCAAGCTCATGGTTGATGTGAACTTGGAAGGTAGTTGATGTAAATAATGTCAGTTCTAACTTTCTACCCTTTGTTTGTTGAAGAATGATCCATTGTAGAAGGACATAGTTTTCTATTTTGAAATCTTGAGTCGTTGTCAAGGAGTGATTGATTATCAATAGAGGATCTTAAAATTGGTAGACCAGAGGTATGTGCTAATACAAGGTAAATTAATGTGGAGGAATGATGATGGGTTGCTCACACAGTGATAAGAGCAAGGTATTGGTGGCCAACAATGTTTAAGGATGTGCCCAAATTGCTTAGGAAGTGTAATGATTGCCAAAGATTCTTTGACAAGATGAAGTTTGTAGGTGCTCTCCTTCCTTACATCCATCACGGTTGAGGCACCATTTTAGCAATTGGGTATTGATTTTGTTCAAGAGATTGCTAAAAGGTCAATCAATGGATATAAATGGATCATCGTAACCATTAGTTATTTTACTAAATGGGTGGAAACAATCTCTATTAGAAATGTGACATTGAATGTCATGTCCCGTTTGGATTACATCTTTCCTGTCATGGCCTCGGCTATAACACATTCATCATCATTAAATAAACTTTGAAAATTGTCTTACTCCATAAGACTTCGCAATATATTGATCAAACCAAGACTAACAACGAAGGAAGAAGGCAATCATCATTAATTTGTTTCTAATCTATAAATTTGTCATTTCATGAAGAGATACAGTGTCTTAGACCAACGATCAAAGTATAAACCTCTGGTATATGACAATGACTACATGTTATATGACATATGAAAGCAACTATATATATCTGATAAATGACAGGCTTGGTATCCAGACTATATAGCAGGGACCAATCATTGACTAATATACATTGAATGGTCGACTATCTAAGAAGCAACTAGTATTAGAGAAAAGACATAAATGAACAATGACTAGTCAATTCAAGATAAAGTGCATACTGACTAAGCTGGGATTCATTTGAGACATTTGTGAATGGGCACAACAAGCATCAAGGTGGCAAGTTCAAAAGAGGCAATTTGTTTAGCAAACACAAGCAAGTGATTTGTTATGACGTGTATAGTGTGGAAAAGGGAAGCATGGTTTATGAGGGACTTGTCCACATTTTCCTAATGCACAATCGAAAGGAAGATGACCCAATAGGCTCAAGTAGGAGTTAAGTGCTAAGTGAGTGCAATGATCGTTCACTGATAATGATTAAGATGAGATGAATTTAGGGAAATGATCTAATGATGCAAGAAATATGACTAAATAAGCAAAATTAAGCAGTTTCGGGAAAATACAGATTGATAGAAACATATAGAAAGTTACAGTGACTTGAAACAGAATCCTGGAAGCTGTACTGACCTGTAAACTGAATTTGAAGGTGTTCTAACAGGAACAAAAAGCATGAGGCGTTATGTTCCTAGGAGTTTTGCTCGAAAATTTGACAGTCAATCCCGCAGATCTCGATCTTTCCGGAAAAGTTTCGACAGTTGCGCCACTTGTACCTGCACACAAAAAAAAAAGAGTAAAAGGTTGTGGAAAGGGGTTTACCTTGTCAAACCCTTGTTTAGGAATCAACCTTCAAAATGAAAAAAAATTGCATAAAGGAAATTAAATGAAGGTAAATATTAGATCTACCTTGCCAATACCTTTATGAATAGGATATTGAGATCACACATATTCACGAAGATGCTTGAATGTTGCTTTGTTGACCTTGCAATGTAGAAAGGAATCAAGGATGCCTTCACAAATGCATGGATCTATGAATGCCACTCCTAAATCTTCAATGTTGTTATGCTTGATTGAACACTTGCTATGGAAGAATGCATAAGGATGGACAAAGGATATTGTTTGCTCGAGAACTCTTCGACTTGGCCATCATGGGAGAGAAGCTTGCTACAATGGAGAAGATAGCCTTCAAATTGCCTTGGATGCTTGGAGAGATGCTAGATGTATGCTTGCCTTCAAATCTTGAATTAACTTGATTGCCAAAAAGCTTGAGTGCAAAATCATATTCTTCGTTCTTGGTTACCAAAATGAGGAGAGATAGAGTGTTTATATACCTCATCACACATTTCGGGATTCAAAATTAAGCTAGGCCGACCATGGGATCTAATTTCCCACCGAAACACTGCAACGGGGCTTTGGTTTAAATTTGGGCCCAATCCTCGGGGAAGATAGGGTAGATGCCAGATCAGGGGGAGATAGATAGCTGGATCAAGCATAACGGACATGAAATCTCGAAATCGTCAAAATGGGGCCTAACTAAGCATCCAATTATGGGTGCTAACTTTTTAGGATGGTACATGGAGTAAGCCAATACAAAGGAATACTACAATCTTGAGGAGTAATGCAATTTCAGTTAATAATGATTCTCTAAATGACTTGTTGTAGGAAGAAGTGCGATTAAGTGAATAAATGAATAGTTTTGAGGAGGCACATCCACTTCCTAAAGAGCAACCACTCCCAAGGGACGTTTCTCTCCATAAGACATTAAGTTATTACATGGAAGACTATGATGGGGAGGGAAGGAACGATTTTTAGAAGGATGAGGGGAATCAAGAAAGTGTTTTGATCAAATACATAAGATAGTTATAATCTGCAAATGAAGGAAGATTGATCAAGTAGGAGTCGATATAATTGAATAATATTCAGCATATAGTCCCCGTGCATTATATTAGTGTTGGGTCTGATGCATGATGCATAGACTCTGATCTTGCTGATTTGCTATTTTATCTTCCATGTAGGAATGGAAGTAATCAACATTTTATATATTTCTATCATTGCTATTATGGCGTTAGGCATAATAAATTATATAGTAGATTCCTTAACACTTCATCCTACAAACCATTCCGTTATGGAGGGGAGGTAGGGCATATGAGGAATGCAAGTAGCATAAGGGTTCGTTCGAATTGGGTAGTCCTTGGTGGGGTTGGGAGGCTGAATGGCGGGTGTCATTCCATGCTCCTAGGCTTGATGGACAGGCTCGAGGCACCTTATATGATCTCCCATGGTACTTCATAATGTTGATAGGTTGTTAGGGAAAGTATTATTGGAACACATACGAGGGATGCAAGTAGCTAGGGATCCATTTGAGTTGGGTAGCCCTGGGTGGGGTTGGGAGGCCAAATGGCGAGTGTCATTCCGTGCGACTAGGCTTGATGGACCAGCTTGAGATGCCTAGTATGAGTTTCCAAGGAACTCCATTAATGAAATTAGTTATGTCATATAATTGAGTTAATATTCCTAACCCTAGTAGGAAAGATCGCTAACATAATTATAGGGTCTCAACGAAGATCTATCTTGTTCCACAATTGGTAAACGATATCGCTAACTCTATTCCATTTCTTGTTTTGGAATTGTAATTTTAGGGCAAAAACTAGGGCATTGGAAAATGGGATATTACATTGAAGGCGGTGATTGACTTCTTGTTGACCAGTATAGTCACAAGTTTTGGTGTACCTACAAGAATAATAGTTGATAATACATTTGGTTTAGATGTCATGACCTTTTTGACATGCATTCTAAATATGGATTTTTTTTAACACTTTCCTCTTGTTATCATTTTTTGGGATGTACAAATATATGGTAGTTTAATTGCCCATTTCTCCTGACCAGTCTTGTATGATTGATCTTTCATGAGTTTGATTGGTCCATGTGGAATTTGGTGCTTTGGGGAATGCTTGCAGGCGGGATCTTTGTTGTGTTTGTTTTTCTTGTGCATTGTTTATAAAATTTTGAAAAATTGGACAAGACAAGTAAGAATTTTTTTAATTACATGTAGAAAATCAGGATAGTTTCTCTTGGTTAATCTTTCCTTTTTTTTGAATAAAATAATCTTTGATAAAAAAAATTGGCCGAGTATTTTATACCGATATTTATAAGTATCAGTAGTATATTGTATTTACTATTAATACTAAATCAATGCTTTTTCTTCAAATAATAGGCTTTTAACACATTTCTTGTTTTTTTCCGGGTCGACTTGAAAGAGTTGCCATGTTTTGTAGACATGCAAAATAATCACTCTCTTGGAAAGTTCCATGATTACAGGGAAGCAGAATTAGGTATGAAGATAAGCTGTGGATTTGAGATGATATATTATGAGCGGTCACAATATCAGCCCCATTTTGAGGATGTTGAACCTGGTGGTTTCAGCGATGCTGCAGCCAAAAGCTCGAAGCTGAAAGCAGCTCAGAACAAAGATATTGGGTGGGAGGCATTTAGAAAAAGTCTAGAGAACAAGGGCTATTTCAGGGGTCTTCTTGAAGGTTCCAATGAATATCAAAGACTAATGAATGATGCATTGGACTATTACAGGAGCACGACTCTTTTTTCCAGAACAAGGTAAGATTTCTTTCTTTGACTATGATCCTTTGATTCACTACTGAACGATTCTAGTTACATACAATAGACGGTGGATATGGAATCTTGTAACATTTTCCCAGTAAAATCCTCTGTTGAACTTGACACTTTCACATTGTAAGCACAAAGCATTGAGAGATTTATGTTCCATCTGGGTGATGACCTGTTTTATGATGAGAATATTAGTGAACTCTTAGTCTGTTTGATTTGATGTTTTTTCATCTTTTTAAAAGTAAGGTTTTCAAGCCAAATTAATTTTCCTTCTGCAACTATAGAAAACCTGGAAAGCATAAATATTTGGCAACTTGGCTTTGAAGTCCGTATTTATTTGATTTTAAAGACATTTCCACTTAGCAGATATAATTGTGGTCAGAAAATGTTACATATTGTATCATTCAGTCAGGAGGTTTCTTCTATGCAATTTCTACAGATAATTACTTGGAAACATGTGCCATGGGTCTATAGACGTTTCTTTTTCTTCTGTTTGAAATTAGAGGGTTGAACATCAGCAATGAGTTAATTCTTACTATGCCTGGTAATTGCATTTTAACTTATGCCACGGGTTTATAGATGTCTCTTTTTCTTTGGTTTGAAATTAGAGAGTTGAACATCGGCAATTAGTTAAGTCTTACCACGTCTGTTTGAAATAATTGGGCCCAGATTTAGCTTTACTATAGAATTTGGCTGTCATTTCCATAGAATGCTTTTTGTTTCTTGCAGACTGTTGCGATGTTAGCTTACGTGGAATTTAACAAGATTTGTTACCATATATACTCTGGAATAAGTGAAGTTTTGCTATTGCTTGGAAAATAATTTCCAGAGCCTGCCTTTGGCATCAGAATTTGTTGTTTGCAGAATAGCTTGTGATAGTTTAAGAGATGGCACTGAAGCTTTATGAGTTTATTTTTACAATGTTATTGATTGTGGTAGTTGGATGGTATGACCTGAGGGCATTTTGACTTTAATAAAAACCTAAGGAAGTGTTTATGAAGATGAGATTGGTTTGAACAATTTAAATTAGATTGCTCTTCATTTGGAAAGAAGAAGCCATTGGCCAAGAAACCTTTTTGCAACAATAGGTAAGTTAAAAGTAGACAGAAGGTTTATAAAGAACAATTGATATTGAAATATGTAATAACATGAGGAGTGGATTAGAGTATACTTTTTATGTTTGATAAGTAATAGAAGATAAACAAATTATTTGTTAATATGGTGCTTAGCATTTTCTACTTATGCATGAGAAAAAAATTTGATTGAGTTTTGAAAATTATGGTATAGAAAGCATCTAATGTGTGGATAATTTTTATACATTTTGTTTTCATTTCAGCATGGTTATGCATGCACCGGTTGGATGCATTAATGAAATTTTGGCATTGCCTCATTCATCTGCCGATTTTATTGGTTTGGAACTTCCACCAAGTGATGATGACTCATGGCTCTATAATGGAGAAGAAGACTTGAATGCAGCCCTCTTAGAGAGACAAAAGGAAATGGACTTGTATGAAGAAGAACGTCGTAGGAACAAACAATCAAAGAAGCCTAAAGAGGATTCCACCTCAAGGAAGATGATGGATGATTTCAACTTGGAAGATATAGCAAAGAATATGAATGATTTCGTGGAAAATATGTCAAGCTACGAAGGAGCAGAACTTCCAAGAAATGAAAATTCTGAAACTGTATCTTTGGATATGAGACAGTTTCTCAAAGAATTAAAGTCAGCAGTGGGAGCAAATACAGAAAACAAATGTGTTTCCACTCAGGAAAATTATCTAGATGATAGTGGCTGTTCATCTTCAGATATGGATTTTGGTATGTTCTATAACCAACTTATATTTTTCTCAGAATTTTTTTTCTTGTAAATATGCAAAATTATATTTCATGTTATTTGTCAGAAAGCCCATGCTTATGAATCTATGGTCATAGAAGCAAATATGCTTCTTGGGAATATCTCATCAAACCAAAAGAAAAAGTTATTATCAGTTTCTTCGGATATTATTGGGAAAAATTATGGGACCCCGAAAAATGCACATTATTTTTTTCCAAAAAAGAGAAATGACTTTTTTTTTTGTATTTAAAGCCATCCTGATTGCATAGTGTGAGAAAGTGAAAGAAAACTAGAGTGCGCACCTTGAATTATTGAAATTATGATTTTCCTTGTTTGAGTTTGTTGATTACTGTGCCCGAGTGTATAATGAATAGCAGATAGTTTGATTACAAAGGTCAAATCCTCAAAATCGATTGTACACTACATACAAACTACAAATTAAAATAACACAAACTACAAGGTAACACAATGTGGGCAGAACCAGTGAGGGTAGCTGCTACCTGCTACTATGGGGCTATAATTAGTGATGTTTTCAATGGGCTATACATAATGAAGTGATGCTAGATCGTCCAGATTTTATATGAACAAGGTAAATAGATTAGATTGTCTTATACAATTTGGATGTAATCATTTGCAATATAAACAGGATTGCTTACAATTACAATCATTTAGGTCAGGTAAATAATACAATGCAAGAGTATATTGTCTTATACAAGTTGGATGTAATCATGTGCAATATAAACTGGATTGCTTACGGTTACAATCTTTTAGGTCAGGTAAATAATACAATACAAGAGTATTTACTCCTCCCAATCTGATGTAAATCCAGTACAAAGAAATCTGTTAATGTTTACTCAATCCTCATGCAATGTTTCAATGTTGTAAATTGGTAGATAGGAGAAATAGCAGGGTACTGTGTTTCTTGTGAAGACCAGAAACATCACCATCTTCATATTTTGAACCACTGCTTATAGCAGAGATCTGGTTTCTATAGTGCTCAAAACATTCTATATTAGTACCATCACAATACCTTTCCCAAGAGATGTGCATGGTTTCTGACATAGCTAACACATTCTTACTAACACTGATTACATCAGAATATACAGTTAAAAGTTAAGGCAATGGAACCATGGTAATATGCTATCTCAAAGAGAGATATCTTCCTGCTTCCAAACATGAATTTTAGCAAAGCAGTGAATAAACAGAGGTGCGCTTAGTATCACCATAACACAAGATGCAAAGTTTACAAAGACCACGAAACTATCTCATAAAGTAATATAAATAGTTCCTGATATTGAAGCTCCAATGTTCTACGCCTAATTTGGTTTGTGGCCATCTTATAGATATCAAAACCATTCGGGGCTCAAAAATCCTAAATACCAGTCTGTTTTGTTGCAGGAAAAATTAAGCAGAATAAAGTTGAATGAGCAAGAAAACCACAGTTTACAACCTTTTAAGGTTAAAAATTGGAAGTTATTAGAAAATTTCAGTCAACATAGCAGTCAATGATGTTTTTGGAAAATATTTTTATTTTTCATGAAACATTGGTCTCCACATAGAGATCTGATATTTTCGGAGTTATTGCGAACTTTTTGCAATATCTGTGTCTATGGTTATGATAATTGTTGTTAGGCTTCACTGTCTCTGGCATAGCAGCAGAAATCGTCTGGAGAAAAAATCGGTGAACCAAAAGTATAAGATTTTTTGAAAAAATCGGGAAAATTGGAAAAATTGGATTTATACAAAATGTACAAAATTGTAGAAAAAAAGACAAACTTCTTTTTTTGTTTGGAAATTTAAGGGCATTTCCACACCACAGAGATATAGAGAGCAAATAAAATAGAGACTTTAACCCATGAATTGTTAAAAATAGGATTTTGTTGTTTATATTCATATTGCTGATAATGTTGCATTGAACAAAGCATACTTCATAGTACATAAATAATAATTACATGGTTACAATTGGCAAAATTTCAATTACAATATGGTTTGTACAAAGTCAACCTATAAAGTATGTACAAAGTTCCAAAAAATCAAATATAGCCAATGACTCTTGCCAGTACAAATAGAGCTATGCTAGAGGGTTGCAGGTCCTGATGATGAAGCTCCTAGTCAAAGCCTCTCCCGAGTCGTTCAACCTCACGACCATCCAAGTTGGCCTCCAAGATGTCAAAATCCTCAGGCTCAAAAAAGTCATTAAAAAGATAGTTTTTTTTGCTGAGCCGACATCATAAATTACAAAATTGAAATCAAGTAGTTCAAATTTCATATTTGTGATTTAATAGCACTTACAATTTCTAGAACAATGTGAAAGGGAAATTATATGAAAAATAAAGCAATTGCAAAGTTCAACTTAATAGATTTTGAATCAAATAGCTCAGGATAGAGTAATAGAAAATTCTTTTGAAATAAAATCTTACATGTCAAAAGACCATAAATGATACTGAAATGTTCTCATTGATAACTATTTAGCAGATTTGTAAAACAGAATGTTAAGTTTTTAAGAACCAGAATTACATAACAGATCACAGATATATTCAGAACACAAATACACCAGAGGTTATCCTGGTAAAACCCTCCTACTCGAGGGAAAAGCCCATCTACACCCAAAAATTGATCCTTTATTGAATACTCAAAACAAATACAGAGTTCTCAAGCTTCTGATTGTTGACTCTTATCCATCAAACAATTATCTTTATATAGAGTTCGATCACTTAGCTATGCAAATAGAGAATATTAAATTATTCAAGTATCTTACAGATTCTATTGTCAATGAGATTGACTTATACACATAAAACTATATTTCACCAACCATATACAGAATGATACTGCCACATATAACACACTTATTACAGAAGATAAACTTCTGCTTCAGACTCGAGAATATCAAAATACATACACAAAAGTCACCTCTGATTCTGGAATTGATCAATCTTTAATACTCAACCCACACGCAGCTCTATACTATCAAACTGCCAGAAAAAAACTTGTTTCCTTTGAATACCAAAAGACATTGCCGTTACTTCAAAATGAATCGACGGCAGTATGAAATGACGGCAGTTACACATCCACGTGAACACCATAATGCAATGCACAGCATAACCATAATACAACACACGGCAAATCCACCTAAGCTGAATACTTAAAGACACTTGATAATTTTCTTCATAAATGCAGGCGGTAACAGTTACAAGAGAATACGAAGCAACAACAGAATGCGTATGGCAATATACATTGTGACAGCTGCAAGGAAGCATAAGAACAATATCTGTCTCCAAAAGCATGCACATAGAGAATGAAAACAGCAGCAAACATAGTCATGATAGAGTCTCTGCTGAAGATGATAAACAGCTCCCGAAGATACATAACAGAGAACGAAGATAACAACCACACAAGTAATCGAACCAAGGAGTGAAGATTACAGTCCAGCATAGCAAACATTCTCTGAGAAAACTGAAAGGATCAACACAGGTATGAGAGATCAGCTACCAGAACATTAACACAGAAAAGGGTGTGTTAAATATTTTTCTATTAGGTATAAAAGACCTGCTACTTCAAAAAGAAGAGAGCAACTATTTGAGCCACGATTTTAGCCATTATTATTCAAGTAAAATTTCCTTGATTTTGTGTATAAATGGATGGAGTTAAAAGCATTGATTGGCTTTGAGTTGAGAATTTGAGAGATTATAGGTACTGTTAATGTTTCTAGTAGTGGCAGGAGCTATCATGAGTACCTGCGGTAGCTGTGCCTATCATTCCTTGCTATCTCTGCTGTTTTGAATTTGTCTTGCCAATCAGTCTGGTTGCAGAGCATCCTTGCTGTTCTTTTTGATGCATTTGCAGTTGTATTGTTGGATTGGATATACTACTGTTGCCGTTGTGTTGGTGATGATGAATTGGCTAAGTAACCGTCCTCAGCTTCCACGTCATCTTGTTCTCTCTCTTCTGCATTTTTAGTTCCGACTTAAATGATTTGAATGCATTGTGAAGTTGAATCGTTTCCTATTTTCTGCTGCCACCGTCCATGCCATTCTCGAAGGAAGTCCAAGCATCATCAGTTACTTAGTAATTGCGCGAGGAATACATTGATTCGGGTAACTGCATGATTACATAGTGATCCCATGAGGGATATTAAATGGTGTGTAACTGCTGTGGATGACTTTTGTAGCATTGGGTTGTATTCTGCAGAGGGTAGAGTCTATCTGGGTGATGTCCGTCAGATTTGATCGGAGATCACGATGTCAAGAGATTGACGTATTTTTTCCTTGATGTTTTATTGTGAGGTTATTTTGATTGGTAAGTCAGAGACAGTTTATGGAGTATTGCTCAGTGATATAATATTCTGAGCTTTATTATTGTGTGAGTAGTTTTATATGTGTTATGTGATTCTTCAGAAATATACAGTGTGTTCTTCGTGTGTAGAGAATACACGGTGTTAGTCTTGGTAAATTGATTCAGAGATTCTTGTATTCTTCTTTGTAATCATCGTGCAGCAGATCTTGTGTGTGATTTGGATGATTCACAAAAGTGTCTTTATTATACTGAAGAGTAGTTCTTGTTTTGTATTTGTCTGTCATGTGATCACAGAGTATGTGAAGAAGTCATTCATCTGACTTAGCTTGTGAAGCATTGTTTTTGATCATTCAATAAAGTATCTATTTTTGTGTGGCTGGGTTTTTCCCCTCAGGCTGGAG
>MU224036.1:215442-245803 GCA_018584345.1 Thuja plicata
TTGATCTACACTGCACTATATATTCTGTCTTTTAACACACTTATGTCAAGAGCATTTCCAGCAGATGATTTCAGCTTTGCCCGTTTCTCTAGAAATTCACTTCCAAGGAAGTAGGTATATTTTGCCAACAACTCCAAAAACCCACCTTGAATTCCTCTCACAATAACATTACGAGAGATGCAGGTGCAAGCTGCGATGTGAAATGCGTTTGCACAACTTGCCTGTATCCCACTTCCGTAGCAGAAAACCAGGCGTTTGCTGATTTGGGGGAGTGAGACAGGTTTTGAGGGCGTGAGTCAGGTTTTTCTTTTGTACAAACGCGAGTGATCCCTGTGGCCTGTCGCTCCCCATGCAAAAGTAGTTTTTGTTTAAGTTTAGATTCCTTTTTAGTTTTAGATTAATTTAATGTAGATTAATTTTGATTTAGATTAGTTTCTATAATTAGATTTGTTCTATTATTATTATTAGATTAGTTATTAATTAGTTTTTTTATTTAAAATTAGTTTTCTTTTCTTTTTTAGAATAAGTTTCTATTTTTTATTTAGATTAGTTTTTTTAAAGACAGATTAATTCGTTGTATGAAAGATGAGGCAAAGGCAACATTGGAAAAGATTCAAATATTAGGAGCTTTCTACTAAAATATAACATAAAATAGTAGGAGCTTTTAATTAAAATATAAAATAAAAGAAATCAGACTACATCTTCTTAATTTTAATGTAAAATTTATTTCAACTTCTCTCCATTTCTTTGAATCTCGTCCAGACATTCAATATACAACTTTTCATTAATATTCTTACTTTGCTATTCAACCTTCTACATTGAGGGTTTCAATTTATTTAGTTTTCCATCTTTATCCTACTTTGTAATTTAGTTAACTTTTTCTAACTAAAAAAGATTATTTCTAAATTCTTATAGAACAAATATTTTAAACATTGAAAACTTTAGACATCTTTCATTATATATTATGTTGTAAAATATTAGATTTATTTGTATGTCATTAGAGATCTTTAAGGTAAAAGCCGATCACTAATATTATTATTGAAAAGGTACAAATCTCTTAATTAAAAAAACTAAAATACATGTAATTGGGCAAATACACATGTCTAAAAAGACTACAACTAATCTTTCCTCAAAATACTTGTAACCAACATTTTGATAAGATTGTTAGAATCATGAATAAGAGAAGAAAAGAAAACAAAGACAAAATTTAAATCTAATCAAAAGAAAAAAAATTATATTAATTATCTGTGATGCAGAGAGAGAGAGAGAGAGAGAGAGAGAGAGAGGAATATATGGAAGAAGAAATATGGATAAATAGAGATAGAGATGAAAATAGATATATGCATAGAGATCTAGAGAGAGAGAGAGCCAATTTTGAATTATTGATTTCAAAAAGCTAGGTTGTCCATTTTGTATAGGTAATGATAGTTATAGGGATAGGGAGATATAGGGAGAGGGGAGAGGGGGGAGAGTGAGTAAGATGAATAATAGAAAGAGAGAAGAGAGATAAAGAGGTGAAAATATCGATAGAGATAAAAATAGGGGGAGAGAGAGTGTATGTGTGTGTGTGTATGAGTGACTTAGATATGAAGGGAGAGACAACGAGGAAGGGAGTGGGAGGACATGAAGAGATAGAAAGATAAAGATATATGAGGTGGTAGATGGATAATAGATAGATATATAGCTAGTGTATATCAAAGAGAAATAGAGGAAATGAGATATAGATAGAGAGTGGTGAAAGGTAAAGAGAGGGGTAAGATAAGATAGAGATAGAGAAGGAGAAAGGAGTGTCTGTGTGTGAGTGAGAAAGATATAAAGGTCTTGAGCTTCAATTTCATGTATGTTTTATAATGCAATTTAGAGATGCCCACTTGAAAAATTGGATTTTAGGATCCACCATGCATTGGATTATTTTATGTTAATATTTGCAATATTTGAATTGTCTTCCTATTTTTTATTTTTTATGAGTAATAATTAAACTTACTCTGTAGGGCCCTATAAAATACTAGGGCGTAGTGAATTGTTCAATAGATTTAATCATGTATATTTTTTCAATTTTATGGTAAGATAATGTTGTGTGTGTGTGTAATTGGATGAAGAAATAAATACAACAAATCCACAAAGAATGAAGAATGTATTTTTCATACTTATTGTATTTTTCATTTTGTCATTTTTTCTGTATATATGAACCACCTACTAAACCATTCCATAGAAAGCTAACTCCATAAACATAATGTATTTACCTGTAATTGCACCTTGGTGTACAATGGGTATTCTAAAGAGGCGTGAAATGTCAAATAGGACAAAATTTTGGTCTATTGTTCGCATACATTTGTGTTGTACATAAGGTCAATTGGTAGAGAGAGATATAGGAGTCTAGAGAAGGAAATATATAGGGTTAGAGAGATGGAGGGATAAAGAGATAGAAATTCTCATGGAGTAGGAGATCACATCAAATATAAAGATGTGAAGAACTCAGGTTTTGGAATCTTCACCTAATTTTTTTATAGGGTAGCTGATAAAAAAGACACAACAAATGATGTTCACTGATACTAATAAATCAATTCCTTATTTGTTCAACTGCATTTCAAGACTACAGTTTTGTTTTTGGAGGTCCTGCAAATACTACAACACAACAATAATTTACATTCAAATCATCCCTAATGAATTCTGTAATATACCAGACTTCTTTGTACAATTAAGCATTTCTGTTGAAAAACACTTGAATACAGTTCCTTTTATTATGTGAAGGTTTCATTATGCTTTTAAATCATATACCCATCGGCGTGTCCCTTGCACCCGCTTTTGGTGCAAGTGCTAGTTGTATCCATTGTCTTCTAGCTCAAAATTTAACATGGTATCAGAGCGGGTCTAAGGAAACGGTCCAGATTCAGAATCTTTAGCTTCAAATTATTCCTTCCTCTACTTTCTGTTTGCTTGTTTCAGATTCCAACAATGGTGAATGGACTCAAAGTTGAAGACAGACTGGATGGTGCATCCAACTTTACGTCATGGAAATTGAGGGTCCTCATTGCTCTTAAAGAGAAAAATCTTCTCAACTACGTGAAGTCTGATGTAGCTGAGCCTTTTGATGACGCTGAGAAAGCTCAATGGAGAAAGAACAATATCATGGCAAGAAAGATATTGATTGATTCTGTGAAGGATCATCTGGTACTTGTTATATCAAAGTTGAATTCGGCCAAAGTGATGTTTGATAGTCTTCAAAGTTTATATGAATTCAACAACATGAGCAGAGCTCTAGTCTTGAGACGTCAACTACTACATATTAAGATGGCTAAAGGAAAACCTGTTGTATCTTTCTTTATGAAGATTTCAGAATTGAAGGATTAGCAAAATGCTATTGGAGAATCAATTGAGGACAAAGACCTGATTATGTTGGCCATGAATGGCCTTCCTCACTTTTAAGAATCTTTCATTAAAGGGATTAGTGGAAGAGATGAACTACCCAAGTTTGATCGCTTGAGAGCGGATTGCATTCAAGAGGAATGCAGATTGGAGGCGACAGGAAATGGGCGGAAATCTCACCATGAAGAAGATCATGTTCTTGCTGCTCATACATCTAAAAAGAAAGGAAGTGAATGGAGAAAAGGAAATTTAAGAGAAATAGAGGTAAGGACTCCGATTCAGCTCCTGAACTGAAGAAGATGAATTTCTCCAGAATTCAATGTTTGAGATGTGATAAGTATGGTCATTTTGCCATAGATTGTTTATCAAGACCAAAACATCAAGCTGCTGCTACATACGTTTAAAGGTGTCATTTAAAGGTGTTATTTTTATCGTTGAATCTACATTAGTTTTCATTCTAATAAGGGTTCTTCTATATAGATTTTTAAGTCCAAATTTCTTATTCGAATTTTGTGCTGCTGGTCTGAATTTAAAGTTAAGATATGTTTTTATAACTATGGTTGAGGTGCATGACTGGAGCTGTAATCAACAAGATTCAAGAATTCATTTATACTGTTAGAGAACGTTGCTGATCTCAGTCTGGTTCAAGTTCTCTGAAGTAATCAGCAAGCTAGTCTTCTACATTTGTTGGATACTCAAAGTCCTCAGTATAAAGGAAAGCTATATCATTTCTGTGGAAATGTATATTTCAATATTTTGAAGAAGATTGAAAGAAATCTTTTGGGTGGTCTCTGGTTGATTAGTGATGGGCTCAATACTAAGATTTGTTTAGAACTTGGTCTTACTCTGCTAAGAATTTCAGATTATTGAAGTCTGCTGTTTTGACAAACTATTTGAGTGAATTTTGAGGGCATTGTGTGAAGCCTAGAGACTCTGTTGCCCTGTGTACAGTCTGCTACAGCACTTTCGAGTTTTTAGTTTCAGATCTTTTTGTGTTCATTGGAGGTGTTCGACAAGTCTTAAAATTTTGTAGGAGCTTGAGTCTCTTACCTTTTGTTCTTAGGGGAAGCAAATGCCTATACAGAGATAAGCACTTCATACTCTTGGATAATGTTTATGAATCTTTTACGTAGTTCTTTTGGAGTAGTTATTCATGTACTCTTTTAGCATTGGTCTGTATATTTATCTTCAAGATAGTTTAATTTTATGTATTATTATTATCTCTTGGTTGCAGGATCGAATCAAGGAGCATAAGGATGTTAAGTAGATTGCATTTTTGAAAGGGTTCCGTATCAGCCCAGCTTGCTCGTGAACATTCATGGTGGTAGATTTGGATGGCGTTTTGTATTCTCATGTCATGAACATCGTCTTAGTAGATTTTGGAGTATTTACTGAGTTATTTCAGCAAGTAGAGAAGGTAACTTCAAATCTTAAGATCACAAGGATGAGTTCAGCTACAAGTCTAGCTTATTTGGTGTATCAACAACTAAGAGATAAGGAGGATCAAGGAGCATGAGAGGGAGGAAGAGCTTGATGCATCCTGTGAGGAAGTCAAGTAGGCTGAAGTATGAAGACAACTTTCTGTCATGGGACTGAGTTAATGACACATAACTTCATAGAAGAGGAAGAACCTACAGATTGACTTTGCATTCAGGTTCTTCTGAGAGGAGGAAATGACATTCAGAGGGAGATAAATTCCGAGAACTCAAGGCATGTGTTAAGAGCATTAAGGTTCTAAGAATAATAGAGGGAGTTTAATTCCATAGAACCTCTTTGCAATCTCTAAGGCAGTAGGGATCAAGAGGGAGTTCTGTGAAGAAGTGAAGATGTTAGCTATGTGAGTTGCAGTGTTAGAAGGTCAGGTGCTAAAGTTTGTAGAGAACTGTAAAGAACAAAATTGCACAGTCAATCTGGTTTTGACTTTGGTAGCTCCACAATCTCATTCAGTATAGTGTGTTGAATATCATTACTCTTTGGCAAGCATTGCAGGCAATCTTGGACGAGGTAGTCAGGAGGTTGATGTTAGTGCTTAAAGATTCAGAGGGAGCTTGAGTGGCAGATGGAGAGTGCCAAATCCTTTGCAGAGGATCGACAAGCTCGTGTAGCAGTGTGACTGCAAAAGATCCTTGTTAATTCATTCTTCTCTGGGAGAGAGACGTTTAAGGTGCAAGTCCTTAATGCATTCTTCTCTGTGAGAGAAGTTTGAGGTGCAAGCCCTTGTTAATGCATTCTTCTCTGTGAGAGAGAAGTTTGAGGTGAAAGCCCTTGTTCCACCCTCTGGAAGTAACCACGGTGGATCCACCCTCTGGGAGTAGCCATGGTGGATGTCATGTGAGAGACTCCATGACTTAGCACTTGTGTATATTCACCCTCTGGGAGTAGCCATGGTGAACGTCATGTTGAGATGACGATATCACGTTGAGAGAATCCGTGATAAAGTTTTGTTGTTGACACATGGGTGTAGCCATTGTGTTTGTCATGTTGAGAGACTCCATGACATAATATCTGTAAATGATATCTCCTTTGCTAAGAGGGAGTGTTAATGTTTCTAGTAGCAGTAGGAGCTATCATGAGTACCTGCGGTAGCTGTGGCTATCATTCCTTGCTATCTTTGCTATTTTGAATTTCTCTTGCCAAGCAGTTTGGTTGCAGAGCATCCTTGTTCTTTTTGATGCATTTGCAGTCATATCGTTGGATTGGATATACTACTGTTGCCGTTGTGTTGGTGATGATGAATTGGCTAAGTAATCGTCCTCAACTTCCACGTCATCTTGTTTTTAGTTCCAACTTAAATGATTTGATTGCATTGTGAAGTTGAATCGTTTCCTATTCTCTGCTGCCACCCTCCATGCCATTCTCGGAGGAAGTCCAAGCGTCATTGGTTACTTAGTAATTGCGTGAGGAATACATAGATTCGGGTAACTGCACGATTACATAGTGATCGCATGAGGGATATTATGTAATGTCCCCTTTTCTACAGTAGTGCATATTATGCCTGATTAGCCTATCTACCCATCCGGATAGTCTAATGGCCGCTTTACAAAGGATGCCAGTCAGTCACATGGTTACTTGGGCATTAATTTAATATCTGAGTTCAGTCTCTATAGTTGGGGTACTTTATTTCATAAAGTAATATTATAAAGTCACTTTAATATTATAACTTTAAGTTACTTTATTTTTATAAAGTGGCTTAAGTGACTAAAAGACGAAAGTGCTTTTTTATCCCACATTGCCTAGTTGGTGTATTGGCTCTCATTTTGAGGTTATAAGGAAGGAGATTTTCCTTGGGAAAAGTACAATGAGAATTTATGAAATTAAAGATTTTATATCTGGTTGCTTAAATGTGACTGATTTCTTGAGGACGTAGCCCCTTAAGAATTCCTTGGAAATTGGATGTAGCCCCAATATTCCATCTTTGGTGAAATCATCCAGGTTTCACAAGTGAATCTAATTTGCAGATACAGGAGGAAGTTATTGCATCAATCCCTTAATCAGCTCGGCAACAAGAGGTTAGTGTTGTTCCAGAATTCGTCATTCCAACTCGAGATTACTGCAGGAGTCAAAAGTTTCTGAAGTAAAAGATCATTAGACTGCGTTAGCTGGCTTTTCACCTCTGGAGGGAGATACATTGTAAATCTGAACAGGTATTGCATTGAGAAGATTACGTCGTAGTATACTGGGCTGTCCGCATTGGAAACAAGCCTCAGAAAGTACTGTGGTCTCTGGAAACAGTCTGGGTGGATAGTTGCATAGGCCTGTATTACCCAGCGCGGGCAGCTAATAGTATTGGAGGAAATCGCGTGCGTGCCAGTCCAATCGGCAGCACACTGGCCGGTATCCACTCCCTTCCCTCAGCACCACTGTTTACCAGCGGGTGGAAGTTAGTTGGCGTCAGCGCGTGGGAGCCGTGAGTCTCAGTTAGACTGGCCGTTTTTGCATTAACTCTGATTCGGCCACACGATATAGGAGACTGCTGTTGCGTAGGCAGTGACGGGAGATCTTGGGAGGTCTGCACCTGACTCCATCAAGGCATATACCTGGCGGAAGACTACTCCAGCACCGAGCATCAGATAAAGGTGCAATTACGTTCGAACTCCTTGTCCACTTTGCTAGTAAAGTGATGTGTTTGAAGTGAACATTGGGATCTAATGAATGTCTGCGGTTAAGCCTTTTTGTATTTAATTGTTGTATGACACCATTCCATGAAATGAATGCATCTTCTACATCATTTTTGGATTAGAACACATACTGAATGTAAACAGCAGATAAAAGTTAATGGATATATGTTACTGCATTCTATTCCCATGCTGTGTGTTTGAATGAAGTACCATTGCACCTATACTCCACAACTATTTGTCTAGTTCAGATTCCGGAAGAAACAAACTTTATTGCAGTCAAACTTGAGACAGGGCAGTTAGGATCCTTACATATTAAATGGTCTGTAACTGCCGTGGACGGCTTTTGTAGCTTCTGGTTGTATTCTCCAGAGGGTAGAGTCTATCCGGGTGATGTCCGTCAGATTTGATCGGAGATTATGATGTCAAGAGATTGACTTATTTTTTCTTTGATGTTTTATTGTGAGGTTATCTTGATTAGTAAGTCAGAGACAATTAATGGAGTATTGCTCAACGATATAATATTCTGAGCTTTATTATCATGTGAGTAGTTTTATATATGTGTTATGTGATTCTTCAGAAATATACAATGTGTTCTTTGTGTGTAGAGAATACACGGTGTTAGTCCTGGTAAATTGATTCAGAGATTCTCATATTCTTCTTGTAATCATCGTGTAGCAGATCTTGTGTGTGATTTGGATGATTCACAAAAGTGCCTTTATTATACTGAAGAGCAGTTCTTATTCTATATATGTCTGTCATGTGATCACAGAGTATGTGAAGAAGTCATTCATCTGACTTAGCTTGTGAAGCATTGTTTTTGATCATTCAATAAAGTATCTATTTTTGTGTGGCTGGGTTTTTCCCCTCAGGCTGGAGGGTTTTCCCAGGACAAATTTTTTGTTCTTCTGTACTTGTGTATTTTTAGTTTCTGTTTATTGTATCCATTGTCTTCTGGTTCAAAATTTAACAGGTACAAGTTTCAATGAAAAATCAAAGCACGAGGAACATTCCTCTTTAATGGGACAGTTTCTGCTGAAATGTATTTGGTTTGTTAAAGAGAATATACGAGGCTTGCTTCAGGAGGGATTAAGATATAAGCCCACAAGACTAGGGCATGACTTTTGTCAAGGCATGTATTAGTTTGCTTGATACCTCTTTAACATGCATGGAATGCTATGCTATAGGTTTGAAGCATTCATGTATTGCTATTGTAGTCCTTGCAGGCCTTTATAACTTCCATGCATATAACAAGCCTAAATGGAATGTAGTCCCCTAACAATTTCAGGGTATGCATTTAAGCAGTGAGTTTCAAGAATTAAGAAAGCATGAAGCTTGTAGAATATATAGGAAATTTAAATATATCCAAAACAAATTATCACTTTGATATAAGATATTGGTACAATTCATTTTTTATATATATTAAATATTGAATAAGCCATTTCAAAGTCATAAAGCTGATAGTATCGTCCAACATATGATCAGCACTGTATATGCTGAAACTTAATAACTAGACACATATGAACTACAAACAAAAGTAGAACACATAATCTGGTCCCATTTCAGCTGTCCCAGTGGTGGGGAAATCAGGGAAATCTCTTCATTGGAGTTCACCATCTCAATGTCTGAGTCCACCATGCCTCTTTTCATCCTTCTTCTTGGCTGCTTCCTTCTCAGCTTCCAAATCATTCACACAATTCGGAAGCTCCATTAGGTGCTTGTGGAAGATTGGATTAATCTTTCTATCATACCCCAAGTGTGACCATATCTCATTTCTTGCGCATTAACAGTAGTGCAGTCCCCGAGCAGTTTCTCAAACTTGGCTTTGGCAAACTCCATGGTATCTGTGACCTTTGAGACAATTTTGAAATACATTTCTTATGGAACTCAGTAAGTATCCTCCTTTCATCATTAAACAGCTCGTCATTCTTAGCCTTCCAGATATGGCAAAGTATTTCAGTAGATAAGTTCGTCCAAAAGAAATTTATTAACTTATCAACATTATTAAATTGACCAAAAAGAATACAACTAATAGTATCAATGCCATTAGTATTCCCATTAATGAATCCATAACAGAACAACAACCAGATTTCCTTAGCATAAAGACAGTCAAAGAATATGTGCCTTATAGTTACTGATGTTCTACAAATCAGACAAACGTTAGAATCATCAGCAAATCTTTTATAAGGCAGCTTTTGAAGTAATAACAACCATCTAAAACAATCTTTTTTAGGTTCAGCAACGATTTCCACATATTTTGTAAATTCTTGCTATAAACAATGCTGCAGAGATCAAAATTCCAACAAACATTCATATGTTCATATATGGTATAATTATTAGCCAGGGTCTTGTAGGCATCTTTGGCTTTGATATTGCTTAAGAATGAGCTATCACTCCACTTATACTCCAGGAAATGCTCATCCTCTCCTACACGTGACAGGGGTGGTGAAGATCTTGCAAGCTTCCCTTAATACAGAATAGGTTCTCCACTTCGTATGAGGAATGTTGAACTTCATACTCAGTGAGGTCCTATCCATGAGAGTACCATTATTAAATGTAACGTATCTTTTTAATAGTCAGGATCACAAGAATTCCAAGAAAGCAAACCTCTTTGGCTTGATATCAAGCCAGTAGAGTTTCTTTTCAGTTTAGTATGGTGTTCCATATTTACTTTTGGCAAGTACTCTTATAAGGTTCAGATATTTTAAAAAAGTCAGATAAGCCTTAATTAGTATTTGTGATATTATCTACTAGTTCCCACTAAATTGTGTCTTTGGATTTATATACATGGAAAACATTACTATGAACCTAAGGCAAATGATAATCATGTGGAATATTGAGAAAAAAATTGTAAGAATTTGCCTAAGGCAATGAATGAAAATGCCAAGATCTAGAAACTCAATAGATAGCACAAAAGAGAGACAAAATGATATGATCAATCGATTGACTTGATTCAATAATGATCAACAATGAAATACAATTGAATTAATACAAAGTAGATGTGCCTAAATATATAGGCAATGCATGATAAGTAGGAGATATGCAAGAGATAAGCTATCAACCATACTAGGTGGCATCACATGGCCACCAAATGTGGATCATCCTCCATTGTACAATGAAGTATGTGCAAACATGTGCAACAATGAGAGGATGATAATGTGATAAGAGCACTAAAGGTGGATCTCACACATAAAGTGCAAAGAGATAACAACTATCACCACCTAAAGTGGAATTCTCCTACACCGTGTGCTAAAATAGGATGCAAACTCCTAAGTGTCTCATATGCAAGCTACTATGCAATGCATTATCCTAAGTAAGCTTAAGTAAAGTGTAATTAGAATGTTTAATTACACCAACACCCCCCCTCAAGTGCAACTCAGGGGAATGTACTTAAACTCATAATGCTAGATGACAATGCAAGATGGGTCCCGACTACTAGGCCATGTTAGGTACCCGTGTACAATATGCAAGTGCAAAAGCAATGCAATCTCTCATAAGTGGAGAAAAGGAGAAAACCTCATGGGACAAAACTCCCCCACCAAAAAGAGAGATGGAAAAGCAAGATGCATGGATGGATGGAGTACTCAAGACCCCCCTAGTAGGACATACATCATGTATATACAATCAAGAACCCCCCATAGGAGAGAAGAAGTGGAAGAGAGACCAAGTAGACCCCTCTCAAAGTAGAATGTACACCAATGGTAAATGCTCCAGGCTCGATGTGGAAACTACTCCATGAATGTTGACAAACGTTCCGCTCCTTAGGAAGAAACAAAACCAAAGGTGCATGTATGAAGCCTCCCCAATATGTAGGAAGGAACCTCAAAAATATGAATGGAATCTCTGAAACCTACTCAAGTGTCCCCATGTCAATGTTGAAAGGTGTTTCCTCCAAATCAGGTGTACCAGGCCACATTGCTGAAAAAGACAAGTTAGATCTAATGATGATGGATGTAGAACATGATCCAAATACTCAATTGTCTCCTCTAAAGATAAAGAGATCTCCTCCAATTGTTGTATCAAAATATCCACAATCATGTCAAATTGTGAAGGATGATCATGTAGAGAATGAAGAAGAGGGTCTGAGTGTTGCCTCGCAACAACTGAAGGAGGATCATCTTCATCCAAGAGAAGATGAATATCATCAATGATGTCTCCCAAATATGCAATGCAAGACTCTATAAACAAACCTGCAATGTCTGTCAAGAAGTCATCCCATGAAGCTCTGTCTGGAAGACAATGAATACCCTGCCGCACTGAATCACAAGAACCCATGGCTGTAGGAATGCAAGCATCATCAGGAGCAACAATAGAAATGGTCTCAATAGGAGAAGGAATGGAAGGCTCAAGAACTTGATCACATGTGAGAATACCCAAGTTCAAGTAGCCATAGCTCTCCTTAAAATCTGAATCATCATTGTAAGTGTGATCATATGCTGAAGAATAACTGTCATGAAGAGGAACAAAATCTGCAAAGGAGTACAACTAAGATGAGTGATCCACCACCCCAGTAGCAATAACCACTCCACTTTCCAAGTCCTTGATGAAAACTGTAAATTCCACAGTCTTCTTTGTAGCACCATTTGTGATTTGATAGATAGAAAGAAGGTTATTGGTCAAGTGTGGAACACACAACACATCATTGAAGTGTCCCTCCCCATCATCAATACTTCCTTTCCCAATCACATTCATGTAAGTGTGATTGCCCATCAAACTAGGTGGACCTTTGCAAGGCTCAAATGATGAACACATGGACTGTGAAGAAGCCATATGATGAGAAGTCCTTGAATCTAGAAGCCATCTCCCTGAATCATGACTTGAAGAAGCATATAAAGCTTGTCCTTTTCGTGTGACAAATGCTTGACCCTTTCCTTATCTTTTTCAGAATTTTGTGAAGAAGTTGAGGTAGACATCGTGGAAGGCCAAGTGATCTTGTTCTTTACTAGAAGATGCTTCAATTCATCAATGTCCTTCTTATAACAATAGTGTTCTTAATGTCCATCCTTTTTGCAATATGCACAAAACCGCTTCGCCTTCTTTGAAGATTCCCCCTTAGGAGATGATGTAGAAGTGCCTTGTTGTGTGGAGGTTGATTGTGCACTTTCTTGTTGAGACTTAGGCTTCCAATTCTTCTTTTTCTTTTGAGAACTTTGACTTTGATTGCCTTGATTCCCTTGAGTCCCTTGATTCCCTTTATTAGCCACCAATGCCATAGACTTTGAAGACTTGAGAATCCCCATGCTCATCAATTTTGATTGCTCTACCATCAACATCTCTGTGAAGGCATCAAATGAAGGCATGGTGTTTGAAACACCCATAGTCAACTTATGGGTATTGAAGCTAGAAACAAATGCTGCATACTTTGATGGAAGACTGTCCAACAAATTGTGAATCATGTGTTCATCTGTTTTGTCCATTCCACAATCCTTAAATTTGGCTCTAAGCTCTATAGCTTTAGCTTCATAGTCTTGGATTTTATCAAAGTCTTTGGGATCCAAATTGGTGAGTTCTCTATCAAGCTTAAAACCCCTAGATTTATCAACTTGACCATGCAAATTGCTAAGTTTGTTTCAAGCCTCTTTGACTAAGGTACAACTCTCAATATGAAAGATGAGATCCCTTGATACATATTGCCTCAAAGTTCCAAGAGCCATAGTATTTTTATCGAGCCATATTAATTGAGCATTAGGATCAGTTGGTGCAGTTTCATTTCCATCAATATAATGAGTGAATCCTTTTTCCATTAACTTACTCCATGCATCAATTTGCAAGTAGCATAATTATGTGGAGTTAAAAGTGGAAATTTAGGAGAACCCATGATGCAAAATGAAAAAGCACAAGAGAAAGAGAGGCACAACCACTCAAGACACCCCCCCAAATGCACTCAATCAAATACCCCCCCAGAATGATGATTTTGGCACTTTATATATAGTGTGTGAACAATTACCACTTGCAAAATAAGGCAAAGTGGACTTTTGATTTCAATGATTACAACTATCCAAATGAGACTAGTAGACTCAATCAAATAAGACACAAGATAACTCAAGGATCTAATCAATTACAAGTGCCAAAAATAGGCCAAAATAGACCAAATATTGAAAGTGCTATGTCCACTCACAATGGCTACCAAATGATAGCAAATCTGAAAAGTAAAAAAATTATGCACTTTAAAAAAAACACCTGAAAATGTGTCCATATGAGCTCGAACAAAGCCTTTGAAGTTGCAGAAATAAGGATTGGATAGGAACAGTCATAAAAAACTACAAATTCTAGAAAATTTGTCCATTAAAATCATAAAAATATCTGCATAGCACAAAAGAGCACACAAAATTCTACACCAAATCAATAAAGGATCCAAAATGACCGAGTTATGGGGGTTTGAACTTTGAAGTTTGCCTCCAAATTGAAAACTGCCAATGGTGAGGGGAGAAAATTCAAACTCTGATGATGTCAGCAAGACCTCCGATTAAATTTGACAACCGTATGAAAGCCAATGACCCCTATTTGACGTGCAAATGAGCGTCAAAATTAAGATAGTGAGACCGAGCCTGTGAGAAAAAAGGCTTGCTGACTGTGTAGATGAGGTTTCGCGGGCTGCCACGTGTCAAATTATGTTGATGTGTGTAGCTGATTTGTACCCGATGCCGACTGGATCTCTGCGTGTTAGCCGAGGTGAACTCTTAGAGGGGGAGCTTGGGGCTCTGGCTTTGGCTCGGGGGAGTGTAGGCGAAATCGGCCCTTCAGGGAGCTTGAGAGAGGAGCTGTTGTTTGTCCATGGAAACTCAGCGAGCAGGGAGCTTGCCGAGCATGAAGCTCGAAGCATGGGGGATTAGGAATTCTACTCCCACATTCATTGGACACACCGCCCTTTAAAATGTGAAGCCCGCAGAGTCTAAGTCGCTGAATAGTCTACCGGTTGTTGAAGAAACTTTGTCGGAAGTATGTGTGGCAGGTGGGTTTATTGGTATTTGCTTCGATCGCCGACTATTGTGTGGATTTCCAGTTGGTGGGTTGATGGTGGCCTTGCCGACTAATGTGACTGTGTACGAACACCTGCTATATCAAATCTACGACTGTAGAGTGCTCTGCACATTGACAAACTGAGAAAACACAGGGGAGGGCCCCCACAAAAAACCCTAATTTTTGATAGGAAATTATGATTTTACGGAAAATAAATGCAGATCCGAAAATAGAAAAAATATTTTGCCCCTTTTTAAAAAAAAAATTCGGATCCGTACCATTGCTGTTCAAATCAGGGCAAAGGCTTGATTTGCAATATTTTTTTTTGCCTCAAATTTGACTTTTACTTAATAAAGTAGACAAATTTATAGTCAAAATTCACCTAAATGGCCACTCAGACGCAATGGTGAGGTCAGATCTTGCTCTAGATGCTCCCACAAGTTGCTGTATCTCCGGATCTGAATCTTGGCCCTCCAAAACTTGAAGCAAAAACTCTCCAATGGCTATACAATGAACGCTCCTATGGCTTTGATACCATGTAAGAATTCACCTAAGTCAATGAATGGAAATGCCAAGATCAAGAAGCTCAATAGATAGCACAAAAGAGAGACAAAATGATATGATCAATTGATGGACTTGATTCAATAATGATCAACAATGAAATACAATTGAATTAATACAAAGTAGATGTGCCTAAATATATAGGCAATGGATGATAAGTAGGAGATATGCAAGAGATAAGCTATCAACCATACTAGGTGGCATCACATGTCCACCAAAGGTGGATCATCCTCCATTGTACAATGAAGTATGTGCAAACATGTGCAACAATGAGAGGATGATAATGTGATAAGAGCACTAAAAGTGGATCTCACACATAAGGTGGAAAGAGATAACAACTATCACCACCTAAAGTGGAATTCTCCTACACCATGTGCTAAAATAGGATGCAAACTCCTAAGTGTCTCATATACAAACTACTATGCAGTGTATTATCGTAAGTAAGCTTAAGTAAAATGTAATTAGAGTATTTAATTACACCAATAAAAACAACACATCTCTTAACCATTCATGTCAATGTTCTTAACATCAAATATAGAAGCATACCCAACAACATGTCTCTTTCCTTAACATCTGTTAGAAATATATGTTCATTTAAGGTCACTACTTGAGATTTGCCTTATTAACCTGATGAAATCTAGCGAATCTTTGATGGTGAATGATGTTATAGTGATTAACATTCTGTGCTAACCCCAATTAAAGAGTAGTTTTGTGCAGTTAGGGTATCACAACAGGCTTATGGTTAGTAAATGCGTTTATCAGGCGATTTTTTTTTGCATTCACGATTTAAGCCTTCAATTTTTTTGAAAATCTTGTATGATTAAATTGAGATTTTTTGGGGAAAAGGTTGTTTAGGTTGAAGATTTTTTAAAAATTGTGAAACTTGGGATTTTTTGAGGATTTATGCTTCTATGGGTACACCACATACATAGCTTGGTCCTATGCTTGAGGCCCTTGTTGTGTATACCACAACTATACCATCCACTTCCATGACTCCCACACAATGGTTTTAGACTTTTTTGAGCTTTATTAGTTGTAGAAGAAATTTATGATTTTTAACTTCTGTTGATATTAACATTGGAAGTTTATGTATTTGAAATTGTGAACTCATTTTTTGGTCAATAAAGTGTATCGAACTTCAATTTTGATTTAAATATAAAGGAAATCTAGTAATATGGTTTATAAATCTAGTAATATGCATGTTTTAAAGCTTATTTTATGAAATTAATTTTATTATTAATGTTGAATGAATTTTTTGAGTTATTAACTTATTATCGACTTTTTTTTCAAGGTTTTGTCAATTCTGAGTTTTCCAAATTTTTGGCTTGGTTGAGTTTTTAAAGTATGGGTAGAAGTAAGAACATTTCGTTTTGTTTTACTTGGAATAATGATGATGGAAATTGTTGATGTGAGTTTTATACCACTACAACATGCAAAATTGAATACGTAGTATTCCAAGATGAAATACCAAATCTCCAACTCTCTCTTGAACAAGGAAGCTCATATGCTAAACAATGTATTTGGATTGTGTGATCAAATGAGACAACCCCTAGGTTCCTTCTTATTGTGGACTCTCACTCAGTTCTTTGATGTGATATGCTGGGCATCACAAAGAGACTTACATTGTTCAATTAATGGATATCAACCACTTCAACTGCTTTCAATCAAACGGCTTGCAAAGGTAAAGGGTTTAGAGAATCTAACCCAACTCTAAGAATGTAAGACAATGTTGATGACGGGGTGAGCTTCTAACCAGTCCTTGCTTTGCCGTGTCAACTAGGCTTACGAGGGTGTTATCTTCTAAGGATGCGGGAATGGTTTTCACATTGTCAACACTCATTCAAATACCCTATGAAGGCGCAATCTAAATGAACATTTCCAATAGAAGTTAAACACTTGCAACTTAGGCCCAAACTAACCTTGCACTGTTACTTACAATCAACAAGTACCAAAGGGTATGGACACTAGCTCCAACCCTAATCATCATTCAACTACTACTTCTATTCAACATGAAATAAAATCCTAATCTAAGTGAGGAAATGAAGAAACCATGCAATACTCCAAAGCGACACAAGTAATCCACCACGAAGACCAACAATGAATTAGCAATCACTTTGATAGCACGATGACAACAATTTCAACAAATCTCTCTTTTACAAATGAGAGGAGTGGGGTTTATATAGGAGCCCCAAATATAATGGACGACCAGGATCGATTTGGAACCAATGGCCCAGATGAATCCATGACAAACCCTAATTAGGGCAACCACAATTAGGGAATAAAAACAAGGCACCAAAATATGGGCCAGTGAGAAAATTACATTCCATATCCCCTTGAGGATGAACGAATGAGAAAATAATATGTTCCACATTTTCATTTGTGAATGATTCTGATTGGATGATCTTGGAGATGTCAACTTGGAGTTCTTTGATTGGTTGAATGATGATGGGATGCCACCTTAGCTTGCTCACCTTTGATCCCTGTTTCAATTCTTCATCCTCTTTCTTTAGGAAATTCTCTCATTGAACTTGTCCTCGAAATTGCTCTTGATATCTCAATTTTCTTGAAGTGACGGGTTTCCGTCTATTGATCATGGACTTGTAAGTCTTCATGTCCTTGAATCTTTGATGATGGCTATCTTTCTCATTTGTAGACCTTTCTTACTTGCATAATTTGATCATCCCCATGTGGTGAGGTTTTCTTCTCCCATTGTTTGGGATACCCTTGATACCTTTATCCATTACCCCCTCGGCTTGGAATCCTTTATCCTTGATGCCTCGTAGGGACAAACTGAAGTTTTTAACAACTTGTCCTTGAATTGAATCCTGTTTGATCCTTATGGAAAATTGATGTGAATAGGGACAAGTTGATCTCCTTATAAGATAGTCCTTATTCTTCAAGCATTTAATCAAGTGGAAAATTGCCTTGCATAGGGACACATGAATGTCCTTAAATTTGAACTTGAACTTGTCCATGGACTCATTTTTTATGTCTGGACTTATCCACGTCCCTGCTTGATGAAACCTTGATCTTGAATCCTCTAAGTCTCCTTCTTGAATGTATCAAGTTCCTTTTGCCTTGTTGAGGAATTATCCATGTTGTAATCACATTGTTGAATCCTTCTTCTTTCCTCATCCGCTTCCTTGCATTATCTTGAAGTGGCGTTCTTCTTCATTGCTATCCTTGGCCTTGAGCTTGAACTTGTCTTCCACATTCTTTTGTTCACTTCCTTGCAACTATCCCTGCCTTTGATCCGTACATGATTCCTGGTACAAAGCTTGAGATTAGCATCTTGTAATGGATTAAATAAAGGGACTGATTTCAGACTTATCTAACCTTTGATTTTATCCTTAGATTTGATTCCAAGACTTAGAAAATTTATAGCTATTGGCTGCAAAGGAAACTTGGAATTGAACAAAGTCTGAAGACAATGCACTAATGAGCAAATTAATCCTCAAATGCTTCGAATTCACAAAGAAAATCAGAACTTTGAAGTCATCAATTTCTGAAGACAAAGTCTGAAAACTAAGTCCGAGGACTTGGTCTGCAGACCAAGTCTGCTGTAAGTAAAATCAGACTTGAACATCTTGCAAACCATACTTTTAGATGACCAAAAATTAACCTTAAAATGGAAATATCAGACTTTGTCATAAAAGTATAAATTCTGATTTTCTGAGGACTGCATATAGTAAGTCTGAAAATGTCGTTAAATCAGTCCTAACACCATGACAAATGCATTTCAATCAATGTTCAAAGGTTCCAGCATGAGCTTGAAGTCATATTATGAGCCAAACATGAGAAACGAACCAGTTTTTACCATAACGTGAAATTCTGATTTCTGAAGACAAATTCTGAAACATACCTTTTTTGGATGATTACGCCCTTTAAACTTGATATTTTTCATTCAAGGACAGGCCCCCAACACTCAGCAATAAACTCTGGGCTGATTGGGCAAGTTACGAATTTATTATGATTTTTACAAAAAATGCCTGTTACGAGAAGTTTCAGATTATGTCTGAAAACTAGCACTTCTTTAGCCTCTTGTGGTCTTGGAACTTGAATTTAATCCCCAAAAGGATCTGCAATTAGAGTTAGCAAAGATTAATGACTTAGGAATTTTACACTGTTGATATTTGTAGCTTCGATCGGATAAAATATTGATTTTACGAGAATAGATAAAATTGTGATATATAATATATATATCAATATATAGATAATAATAAAAGATATTATCATTATATATATTGATATTTACTATCATTATTATTTATTATCATTACTATGATATTATATTAATAACGATTATCATTATTATATTATAATTATTCTCATTATAGATCGAATAAACAAATATATATAATGATTGACTATCGATTTATTGATAAATAGTGCTGATCGATTATTATTATCGATTATTAAAGATCCCGATTATATGTTATCGGGTCTGGGCATAATGTGCAGTGTCTTAGATATGAATGGTCACACCTATGATAGGCGTGACTCCATCACGCCTTGAGGAGTCACGTCTATCATAGACGTGACCATTCATATCTACTGATTATGATATATGTATCGCTGCCAATAGAAACTAAAACGTAAAACACAGAAATCGACAGCAAGGTTACGCTGATTAAGTTTCTGCAAAACACAAACTATATACTATTCAGATTCAGCAAAGGTATAAGATCACAGTTATATCCATTAATCTAATTACTTATAATTTAGATTTGATGTAGGTTCGATTTGCATTTACATGGTATTAAAGCCAAGTTGCGAAGGATCCTAGCAGCAATTGAACTTGAGAAATTCAGATTTAAATCTAAAGAACATTACATTCCTCTATGGCAACTGTAATCCGATTTGAAGATAGGCTAGGAGGAAATAACTTCTCATCATGGAAGTTCAGGATAATGATGATATTAAAAGAAAATAAAGTTGAATCATTTGTAAATACTAAAAGAAAATAAAGCAGAACCAGAGAATGATTCCGAAAGAACATTACATTCCTCTATGGCAACTGTAGTCCGATTCGAAGATAGGCTAGGAGGAAATAACTTCTCATCATGGAAGTTCAGGGTAATGATGATATTAAAAGAAAATAAAGTTGAGTAATTTGTAAATACTAAAAGAAAATAAAGCAGAACCAGAGAATGATTCCGAAAAGACATGAATTAAAGGAAATGAAAGAGCCATGAAGATCATAGTTGATGGAGTCAGAGGTCATATCGTGCCATTTTGACAAAACATGAGGCTGCATATCATATGTTTTAGTCACTCGAAAGCACACATGAAATAAATAATGCCAGCAGGAGCTTAGCTCTAAAGAGAGAAATAAATCATCTAAGTATGAATAAAGGAGAATCTATCAACGCATACTTTATGAGGGTATCTGCACTAAGGGATCAACTATCAACACTTGGATACGAGAGTGAAAGTAAGGAGCTAACACTTATTGCCTTAGATGGTCTACCAAATTCTTGGGAGACATTTGTTCAAGGCATTAGTGCAAGGTCTAAATTTCCAAAGTTTGACTGACTAGGGTCAAACTGTCTTCAAGAAGAATCAAGACTGACAAAGAAAGGACTCAAACAGAAAAACGTAGATGAAGATCTCCATGTCTTGAATGTGAACTCTCACAAGAAAGGAAAGAAGAAGCACTTCAAAAAGAGAAAAAACTACCATGGGAAAGGTTCATCCAAGAAAGATGTTTCACACATTCAATGTTTTAGATGCAATCAGTATGGGCACTATGCAGTCAGATGTCCTGATAGAACCAAGCAACAAGCATCATATGCCAAAGTAGGAAAGTCTAAGACTGAGCATGAATCCGAGAAATTTGTATTATACTCTGCGCTTTCAAATCAAGTATCAAATAATCCAACACTTGAGTTATAGATAGTGGTTCATCAAGACACATCACTGGGTTCAGGGAACTCCTAGACTCCATGGTAGAAGAAACTGATGAGGAAGTGACAATTGGAGATGACTCTGCACATCCAGTCAAAGGCGTTGGAACTTGCACCATCAAACTGAAGTCGGACATCTCTATTCAACTCACTGGAGTATTGTTTGTTCCAGGCATCAAAAGGAACTTGGTCTCCATATCTGCACTTGAAGATAATGGATATAGAGTAACCTTCATGGATAGTAAAGTGTTGGCATGGCCAAAGAACTCTACTATTAAAAGCTCAAACCATAGGTTATAGACAAGGTTATTTGTATGAGTTATGTACTGAACCAAATCTAGCCCTAATTTATGAAATTGCAGACTAATGAAATATGACATAGAAGATTAGGTCACCTCAATTTTTGTGCCCTATCTTTTATAGAAAGATTAGTCATAGGTTTACCCAAACTCAAACAATACCATTCATGGGCATGCAAGGGGCGTGCCTTAGGGAAGAATAGTAAGGGGTCTTTTCAAAATAGTTCTAGCAAAAAAAATGATGTATTAGAATTAGTCCACTCAGATTTATGTGGGCCCATGTCTGTACCTTCTTTAGGAGGGTTTCTATACTATGTAATTTTTGTTGACGACTTCTCCAGAAAGACCTGGATCTATTTACTCAAATGTAAAGAATCGGAGGAGATCCTTAAAAGGTTAAAGGAATTCAAATCCCTTACTGAAAACTCTTCTGGAAGAAAAGTAAAAACAATAAGGACAGATAATGTACGGGAATATACATCAAATATTTTTTTTAAAGAATTTTGTATAAACGTTGGGATTAAGAGGGAGTTCTCTGTACCCTACAACCCTCAACAAAACAGAGATGCTGAAAGGAAAAATAGAACCATTGTAGAAGCTGCTAGGGCTATGTTACTTGATCAAAACATAAAGACATCACTTTGGGCAAAAGCCTCTAGTACTGTTGTCTACATATAGAACAAATGTCCTCACTCCCATATTGATGACAAAACTCCTGAAGAAGCTTTCACGGTCATAAAACCAAACATCAATCACTTGAGGATATTTGGTTGTCATATTTACATTCATGTGCCCAAAGAAAAAAGAACTAAGCTCGAACCTTCTGGGAGAAAAGGTATTTTTGTAGGCTATAGTGAAACCTCAAAAGCTTACAAAATATATGTGCTTGGTCAGAGACAGATTGAACTAAGCAGAGATGTGATTTTTGTGGAAGACAACTTTTAAAAGAGCCAGAAATTCTATTGAGTTAGAAATTCAAACTTCTCCTATAGACCTAGAAGAGGATCCTGCTCTTGAAATTCAGAGGGAGTATCCTGAGGAAGATAGAAATGAAGAACAAATCATATCATTGGAAAATTCTAAGAAGAGACCACTCTGGGCTACTAAGACAATGGAAGAAGCAAAGACTTATGCAGCTCCATCAGGGACTTTTAGAGAAAGCAAAAGACCTAAGAGATTTTCTAGTTATGTAGCTTTGATGAGTGAATTCATCAAATCAGAACCTGCTAATGTTACAGAAGCTCTCCAACACCAAGTATGGAAGGATGCCATGACAGAGGAGTATCAATCCATTTTGAAGAATGATGTGTGGGAGATAATACCTAGGCCAAAAGAGAAATCTGTTGTTTCTTCTAAGTGGCTATTTAAAATCAAACATGTTGCAGACGACATTATAGAAAAACACAAAGCAAGATTTGTAGCCAGAGGATTTTCACAGAAGGAAGGAATTGACTACGAAGAAACCTTTGCTCTAGTTGCTCGATATACCTCAGAGCAGTTCTAGCTATTGCAACAACCAAAGGATGGATAGTCCATCAAATGGATGTTAAAACTGCATTCTTAAATGGAACCATTGAAGAAGAGGTCTACTTAGAGCAACCTGAAGGATATGAGATCCACAATATAAAACACGTGTGCAAATTGAAGAAAGCCCTGTATGGACTTAAGCAGGCTCCCAGAGCCTGGTATGAAAGAATTGACAGTTACCTCATGAGATTAGGATTCTCAAAGAACGATGCAGACCCAAATCTCTACTTCAAGCAAAACAAAGATGATATGTTAATACTAATATTATATGTTGATGATCTATTGATCACAGGAGAGGATCACCTCATTGATCAGTGTAAGAAGGATGTAGCCTCAGAATTTGATATGAAGGACTTAGGTCTATTGTACTACTTCCTTGGACTAGAAGTCTGGCAAAAATCAGATAGCATTGTTCTAAACCAAGGGAAGTACACCATTGATATATTGAAGAGATTTGGTATGATGAACTGCAGACCTATGTCATCTCCCATGGAATCAAATCTTTATAAATTGAAGGAAGCAACATCAGATTCTCAGTTAGCAAATCCTACTCTCTATAGGCAAATGATTGGATCTTTGATGTATTTAGTGAATACCAAATCCGATATCTGCTATGCTGTAAATGCCTTGAGTCAGTTTATGTCTGAGCCCAAGGAGATACGCTTTGTAGCTGTAAAGCATATAATGAGATATCTTCAAGTACTCTTAATTATGGCTTAAGATATGGAAAGGTTGACTTAGATCTTCATGGGTTCATAGATTCAGATTGGGCTGGAAGTGTGACTGACTGAAAGAGCACCTCCGGATGTTGCTTTAGTTTAGGATCAGCTATGATATCGCGGTTCAGCAGAAAACAATCCTCAGTATCTCAGAGTTCTACAGAAGCCGAATATATTGCAGCTTCCATAGCTGCTAGAGAAGCAGTATGGCTCAGAAAATTGCTAGTGGGATTATTCGGTGAACCTTTGAAACCTACTATCATCCAATGTGACAATCAAAGTTGCATTAAGCTTTCAGTGAATCCAGTATTTCATGATAGATCTAAGCATATTGAGATTCCTTATCACTATGTGAGAGACATGGTAGAAAGGAACGTGATTCAGTTGGAGTATATCATTACAGGAGATCAAACAATAAATATTCTTACCAAACCTCTCCTCAAAGTGAAAGTTGAACACTTCAGGAAGAATCTTGGTATGATTGAAATAAGATTTTTCAAAATTGATTTGTACTAATATATTAAAGATGTTTGGTGTGCAAACTTCTTTTTTCGTATGTGTGACTCTATGACTTTATGGGCCTACCCATCCTGTGTATATTTTTGGAAAGTGATGACTTTTTGGATAATTAACACTAGTATTTAACATTATAAGGTGACGATCTTGTAATGTTCAGTAGACTGATATCATGTGACTTGATATTAGTATGATTCATGGATTTGCCATGATTAGTTATGGTAGACATTATGTGACTTAATGTCAGTGCACATACCATAACTAGGATATATAAAGAGAATGTAATGTTCTGAAGTATATTATATCCTTTAGTATCACGAGATAGGTGATACTTCGTATCACGAGTTAGGTGATATTGCATATCACGAGTTATGTGATATGTGATACTCTTTATCACGAGTTATGCAATACTTCATAGTTCATACCACAAGTTATGTGATATGTGATTACTTATATCACAAGTTGAAGTGATATATCATGAGATAGATAATTTACATCTATTGTAAGTCATAAGATATTGATAGAGATCATTGTGATATGTTTATCCTCCCGAGCTTAAGAGGGAGTGTTGATATTTGTAGCTTCGATCGGATAAAATATTGATTTTACGAGAATAGATAAAATTATGATATATATATATATATATATATATTGATATTTATTATCGTTATTATTTATTATCATTACTGTGACATATATATTAATAACGATTATCATTATTATATTATAACTATTGTCATTATAGATCGAATAAACAAATATATATAACTATTCCCATATGACTTTCTATTTATTTATAAATACTGCTGATCGATTATTATTATCGATTATTAAAGATCCCGATTATATGTTATTGGGTCTGGGCATAATGTGCGGTGTCTTAGTCATGAAAGTGACTCCTTGAGGAGTCATGTCTATCATAGACGTGACCATTCATATCTACTGATAATGATATATGTATCACTGCCAATAGAAACTAAAACGTACAGTACAGAAATCGACAGTGAGGTTATGTTGATTAAGTTTCTGCAAAACACAAACTATATACTATTCAGATTCAACAAAGGTATAAGATCACAGTTATATTCATTAATCTAATTACTTATAATTTAGATTTGATATAGGTTCGATTTGCATTTACATACATGATTTTCCAAAAAATCGAACCTCCATGGATAGTTTCAGACTTAGGTCTGAAGACATCACACTTACAGCCCTCTTTGTTGCCCCAACTTGGTCTTGAAACTCAGATTTTTATCCCTCAAACAACCTGCAACAAGTTTTCATTTGGTTTGGTGAATGAAAAAATTCTAATGATTTTTGCGAAAATCGACCTCTATAGGGGAATTTTCAGACTTCAATCTGAATACCCATGTCTTCTTGCCCACTCACCTTGTGTTTTTCCTCTTTGGGAGTCAAGGAAAGATTCTGATTTTACCCCAGCAACCTTGCTATATCAGACTATTAATCATGGCTGATGTCTTCTCATGGTTCGATTTTCAGCTCCTTGGGCTTGGGCGATTTCTTTACCAGCTCCTTGACTTTTCCTTTGATCACCTTTGATATCTAAAGTCAACCCCATATTAATCTTGTATTTCTATATTGCTGTTGCATGCTCTTTTAAAGGAGTTTTGGGTTGAACTCTCCCACACACAGCCAATGTGGGATTAAAAGATACCACCTTGAAACTTGTGTATGAGGTTCATTTTATTTCACCAAGGGGAAAATCGACCAGCTTAGGGACTCCATAATCCTTCAAATTTGCCTTGTTTCCATTTAAATAATCTTCCTTGTCCATAGAGGGGAGAATCGTCGAATCGACCCTCATAGGGACTGATATAATCTCGAGACTTGACATTTTCACTTAACAAAAATGGCCTTCAAATGGAAAAGCGACCCTCATCTGGACTTCGGGAGATTTCATGTTCATTTGGACAAAGAGAAATTCTTCTTCCATCGGGATCTTCTTGACTTTGGAGCTCAAAAATTTTGTAAGTGTTGGATAGTGGAGAAATCATCTTTATCAGGACAGATGGGAAAATACATATCCATCTGGACAAGGTAAATCCCTTAAAATTTTCTAAGTATAAAGTCCAAGGGGAAAATCGATCTGCATTTGCACTCTTCACTTTGTTCCATGTTCTTGATATCTAGAAGGGGAAATTCGATCTCCATCTGGACAAATTGATTCAACGCTTAGTTTTTTTTTCCGCAAATATCTCCTCAAGAGGGGAAATTCTACCTCCATTTGAATTTTCATGATTTTCCAAGGGGAAATTCTTCATCCATCGGGATTTTCACCATTTTTGGAGGGGAAATTCTATTTCCATTAGGACAAAGTGCAATTTTATAAGGAAAAATTGATTTTCATAAGGTTTTTTCATATTTTAAGTATGGAAAATCATTTTTTATAAGGATTTTAAAGCCTCTTATGTATAAAATATGCCTTTATAATGTATTTTGGACTACTTGACTAGCCAAAATAATAATGCACTTAGGAATTTTATCTCAACCCATTGGAGCTTGCCCCAAAAGAACCTTAATCTGGACACTCCAATTTTTATTCACAACTTGACAACTTGATAACTTGACCACTCAATCTTTTTGAGATCTGACCTGCTACCTTGACTGCCAAAACCTAACAACTTCGAGCGAAAAGAGGGGGTCCCCATTTGCAATGGGGCGATGGTGTGAAACCCTCACAACATAAATCGGCATAAGTTGCATGTCACCAGTGAAGAAAATGGTCTGTTGAACCAATAGTACAGACAATAGAAATGTACTCTTGATATGTGAACAAACCTATTACGTATGAATAGACCTGCAATTTCTTAATTGGAACCTATCAAGCAAAGATAAAGCATACACAAACACTAGTTGAACAATGTCTCAATATGCACAAGAAGTCATAAAACAACCCACCAACCAAAAAAGTAAAAACACTAGTGCAATGTTACCATAAGTACATAAAAATAAATTTTTAGATAATTGGTTGAGGTTTTAACCAAAGTTGTGAGGTTGGCATGTTTTTAGGTTAACTTGTGGCGAGTTTTCCACATTACTCGGCCTTAAGTAATAGTGCAAGTTACTCCTAGAGTCCTACTCATATTGACTTGTGATGTTAGGGAGTATGGCAAGTAATTACAATGCTTTTTAACTATGGTTTCGAGTATAAGTTGGTTGATTGTCATTTCCTTTAGGCTGCCATTATATTGCACATAGATTTATTCATTTTTATCTTCATGCCTGGATAACATCTTCTAGTCAGTTTTAAACCATTTCTATCTTAAATTACATTCTGTAGAGATGCACAAGTGTAATTATTTGTTTGTAAAATTCTAAGTGCAACTTTATCATTGAGGCGATGTACATTGAATTTGACTTGTCATCATTAAGGTGATTGAACCCCAATTAGAACTTAAGATATCACCTTCATAGCAAATAGAATATTAGAAACTCAAACTTTTAGTATGCAAGGAAACATGAGGAACACTGCTGCAAGTCCCTGTTATTTGAGAATTTGACTAGGTATCTCAAGAAGCAAACCTGAGATGTAATTCTAAAATTCTATTTGGATTGATGTTCTGAAATATTTGTTGGTATTTGGATGTTGTTTGGCATCTGATTTTTGATGAGGGCTTTAACATCAAACCTTCATGTTTGATTATTTTACCATCTGAAAGAGCTTTCCTTGTATTCTTGTTTAAAAGAACTTGATCCTGATATGCATTTGCTTTTAGTTTCGTAAAAGCTTGATGTCAACTTCAAGAAGCAACATCA
This sequence comes from Thuja plicata, assembly GCA_018584345.1. NCBI lineage: Eukaryota > Viridiplantae > Streptophyta > Pinopsida > Cupressales > Cupressaceae > Thuja > Thuja plicata. Next base: position 243,192 of record MU224036.1, read on the forward strand.
ATGCTGTGAAATTTTTGTTGGTTGTTGGGTATTATTCGGCTTCTGATTTTTAACAAGGGCTTTAACATCAAATCTTCTTCTCTCAGTATTTTTCCATCTGAAAGAGCTTTCCTTCCATTCTTGTTTACACAAATTTTATTCTAATATGCATTTGCTTTTTATTTTTGTAAATAGCTTGATTTTGACAATTAAAGGCATGCGTTTCATTTGTCACTGTTACAGTATTTGGATAGTGATATTGCTATCAGGCTTCAACCGTGTAGTTTTTTGAGTCAAACTCATTGACCCATGTTTCATGAGTAGTGGTTCACAAGAACCCATCTCTCATTAGAATGAATAGAACACTTAGCACTCATTGCATCTAGGTGATGCTCACAAAGGTGAAGCCCCGGGAGGTAAGCCATCCCAGTACTACTCCAGCTTGAGCGCGCTTAACTACGGAGTTTCCTCCATGGTTAAACCCACTCTGCTTGCAACCCCATTTGCAAAACCTTCAGCAAGTGTTGCGCGCTCAAGCTGGAGTAGTACTGGGATGGGTGACCTCCCGGGAAGTCCTGGTGCTTCACCTAGATGCAATGAGTGCTAAGTGTTCCATTCATTGTAATGAGAGATGGGTTCTTGTGAACCACTACTCATGAAACATGGGTCAATGAGTTTGACTAAAAAAACTACACAATTGAATCCTGATAGCAATATCACAATTTGACTTGCTGTGGAAAATATCTTCTACTTATGAGTATTTGGATAGTTAATTTTTGTATATAATTTGTTGGCCTTTGTTGGAGACTTTTGACACTAATGCTCTCATGTATGGTATTATTTGCAGACGAGAATGAAAGTAATACTGGTGAATCTATTGGTTTAGAAAAAACAGATGAGCAAGTTAGCATGACAAAAGATAATGATGGGCCCAGTGACACTTTTATGAATGAATACTCAGATGCCTTGAAGGAGCAGCTTAACAATACTACACTAGCCAAAAGCTTTGTTCGCCCAGAAGATTCTTCCAAACTTGGAGATAAAAATAAGGTGACTCATTTTCTCACATTTGCATTTTGAATTGATAAGTTTTAATATATACATCTACATCGCTTCAAGATCTGATTTAGTATAAATGATGCTGATTATGATTATTCTATCTCACTGCAAGGAATGATTGTATGCAAGTAAAGGTTTAGTATGATTATGAAATTTCAAACTTACGTAATACCTAAAAAACACAAAAAACTTGAAACTCAAATGACTTTTTCAAGATTATATAATTCAGTTGCCTATATTCATTCCAGTTGTTATTTCAATATTATCGATTAATAGAGATTTCTAATTATTACATGCATTTAATCATTCTGATTGTTATTTCAATATTGTCAATTAGGACATATTTATGATTATTAATAATACACTTAAATTAATGTTAAGAAACAAAACTCTCCTTTGATTACCTTGCCGGGCTTCCGAGCCTGACAAACATCAGTGAGTCATATATTTGATCACCACCATTGACTTATCATGTGGCATGATGTCAACCACTCGCAGGGGTCACATCGAAGAGTTTACACAAAACAGAGATGGTTCCATGCACCCTCTTCTGCTAGCAGCTGATCAAGGGCCAAATAGAAATACATGTGGAAAGATCTCAGGCTACGCCTTCACTTTGATCAACAGGCAGTGGGTAATTGAAGGTCCATGAGGGGAACCCTCCATCAAAGCCTGAATTTCTGACCAATCCTTAGAATGTCAGTTTGGCCTCATCACATCCACATGGTTCAATCACATTTGCATAATCCTGCAGAGATTGACAGTAGGTTCTTGTTTACCCCAAGAGCTTCAGGCATACTCAGTCTCACTAATTGTCATCTCCCATTTCAATAAGACCAAAGTTGGTGGGTTCCACTTAAGCCTATGGGGAACTCTCTTGGCTGATACATAGAAACGCGTTAAATCTCTACTCACTAGATTATATAAAGCATGAACCAACCATAAATTTAATTGGGTTGAAGTCTGATTTCAGGTCCATATTCCAATTGCTAATTTTGGATGCAAAATTTGGAATAAGGGCTGTGATATTGAGTGTGTGAGAAGCTGATTCTTGTCTTGCATTTCCTCTAGTTTACTTGACATAAGGTGATTTAAGGTCTTTATTCTAATTGGTAACTTCAGATGCAAAATCTGGTGTAACGGTTGTGATATTGCAAGTTTGTGAGAAAGTGACGCTTGTCTTGCTCTTACACCACTAAACAAGACACTTGTCAAGATCTTCCTCTAATCTATTTGATACATGGTAGTATCTTGATATTTGTCATGCCCAAAAGTTGGTCAAAAACACACCAACAAATTTTTTTAAAAGATGTTAAAGGTTTACTAAGTTAACCTAAAGGTTTCATGTGCACCCAGAACGATGCAGAGGGAAACGGATAATAGATTTGGTTTAAGTGTCCAAAACATCACAAGGGTCCAACCAGAGGAAGGTTGACCAAGTTTGACCTAGTTTGACCAAAAGCAGTGTTACACCGGTACGGGGGGACTGGGGGACGCTGGGACGAGTTTCGGGTACGCGAAAAAAAAGGGCCTCAATTTCGGTACGGCTAGGGTACGACGGCGGGGGGACGAGG
>MU224036.1:263035-288192 GCA_018584345.1 Thuja plicata
AATGAAACTTGCATCTTTCACTTGCCCCTCACAATCCACTGCCTTCAAGAACATAGCCCCTTTAGGTGACACTGCTATAACATTGATTAAAGGCCCATTCTTGCAATCTTTCCATCCATCAGAAATGGACACACCTGTTTCCACCCATGTATCCTTGATCACTCTCAATTGTTTCTCTATCGAGGCTCTCTCCCTCGACAATAAGGTGGTTCACACCTTTTCATACCCAACACAAACATAATCAGCAGGTGCCTTGCTAAGGGTACTCACCATCTCCGCCAATAAGGTGATCTAACAAGGTTAAATGGAAGCCCATTCGCATATAAACAAGGACTAATACTTTCATCACAAAGATCTCTCAATTCATTTTTGAAGGCCATATCCAATGGGCCTCTTTTCCATGGAACATTTTCTGGTTCAAAAGGTGGTGGTATTGGCATGAAAGGATGTGGACCAACAGATTTTACCAAGCCACTAGGAGGTTTCCTCGAGCCTGTTTGGGCATGGGATGGAGCACTTGCTGTCTTTCCTCTGTTGGTTCTCCTATCGACTTTTTCTTGTTCTCTACCATATTGCAAGATTAAATGAGCTGGCAATACGTTCCCATCTTTCCCCTTACATGGTTTCATTCCTTTTCCAACACAAGGAATGAAGTGAGGTTTCACTCGATAGTATGAGCTGGAGTACTCTATGTTGCAATGGTTACACCGCCAAACAAAACCCCCTCCACCAGACACTTGCCTAATTATTGTTGTGTAACGCCAAAGTGGTGAAGCTGAATCAATTTTAAAAGGGTTTGACCCAGCAACTGAACTAGAACTTCCACTTCCACTTCCAGCCATTCTGTCTAAATCTGAATAATGAACCTAAATGGAAAAAAATCGGCATTATAACCCATTAATATGCATACAATGTATAAAAAATATATTTAAAACTTCTTTAAAAACTTTAAAAAAACTTGTAAAAAAACTTTGAATTTTTTAAAAAAATCTTGAAAAATTCAATAAAATCTTGAAAAAAATGAAGATTCACTTACCTTTGCCCACTAAATCTGGATTCTCCAATGATTCCTAAGTCTATGATGCGGATATTAGTCCTCCAAAACGTTCGCATTCGAAGAAAAAAACTACAACTGAAAAACAAAACCAAAATGGTGAAAAATGCTTTGAGAGATGAATGAATGAACATCAAATGCTTTTTGGCAACCATAAAAGGGTCGAATTAGGGTTTAGAATGGTCAAACTAGGTTTAGTTTGACTTTATATATTAAAAAAATTTTAAAAAAAATAATTGTGGGCTCGTTTTTTTAACTTCCAGAATTTCGGATTCCCCCGGATCTTTTTGGATTCCCGCGGATCCTCCCGGATTCCGCCTGGATTTCGCCAGGGTTCCGGAATGGAATCCGGATTCTACTTGGATTAATCTGGATTCCATTCTGGGACCCTGGCGAAATCCAGGCAGAATCTGGGCAGAACTCGGATTCGGGTCATACTGGGACCAGGATCTGGGCCCAAATAGAGGAATTCGGTAATGTAGAAAATTTGCATAAAAGAAATACTCATAAATTCTTAGGTTAGTGATTTGACAAATGTCAGTACAAAAATTACAGTCAAGATTCATTAATGTTCTTTTTTTTTAATCAAGAGCATGAAAGTAAACATTTAGTTCAATTTTGTTTGAAGCGTAATTGATTGAAATGCAACCTCCATTTGTCATGCCTTTGTAGCACGCCTTTGTAGCAGTGGCCTTATTAAGCCAATAGGCTTTGTGTGCCAGCAAAATGACATTCTTCTCTCGGATAGTTGTCAGCCCTCTTCTCGGTTATTTTATTTTCCGGCTATAAAAATCCTTCATGTTTTTTCCATACTTTTTCGTTAGATGTTACTAGACAAATCTAAAATAGAAATAACAAGTTTTCTTTTCTTATCTCTGTTTTAATTTTGGCCTTTTCGAAATCTGAGTTTGCTCAACATTAATTCTACTTGCTTGGGAAAAAGATCAGAGACGACGGATAACTTTTCTGAAATTTTTAGGTGTCCCTTTTCTATTTGTTTTCAACATTCTTCTTGTGAATAAGAACTACTTTTGGCCATATCCATTGGTAATAGTTTCGATTTTCTTTCCCTAGAATTTCAGTGTTGCAGAGAAAATGGAACTGAGGTAATTTTTTTGTACGCAGAGTTTTAATGGCTAAAGATGAAATATAATTGTTCGTTTTTGATACATAAGCTATTTTTAGTTGTCCAAGATGACCCTTCGTAAATGTTTGGATACCAATGGCGAGTTGTCGTTATTTGATGGAAAGTTGTTTTTTTCTTGATTTTTCTGTCTGGGGGCAAATGAAAACCCAATTTGTAAATTAGAAGAAACAATCTCTTATTCGCGGTGATAATTTCACATCTTTGCTTAGAGGATTAGAAATTTATACAATTTTTTAAAAAAAGGGTTAAATCAGCCCTAAAGAATATTTTTCTTCAAAGGGCCTAAAATATAGGGTCGTATAACACAGTTCCGAGGGGTAATCTTCATAGTTTTTCTGCTACATGGATCGTGGTCAGCTGGGTTTGGCCTATAAGTTTTAGTAGCTAATATTTCCAAATTGTTTCTTTTTGTCATTTTTTTCAACCTCATTTGCCAGTCAAGTAGTATATTCACCTTATCCTTTGTTTTCAGGCGCTACACAGTAACCGCTGATCATGGCACGGTATATACAAAAAAAATAAACGACCAAGATGCCAAGATTGGCAGCTATGGTGGTAGCCCAGTGATGGGAAAATTCATGAATTACATTATCTGGTTGAATCCACCAGAGAAGGTTCTCAAAAGGTTTCTTAAGGCCGTCGAGAGCTATCTTCAAGAGATCTGTCATTAAATGGGATTATTGGTGGTGTTGTCAGAAGCAGGAGGAAGACCGTCCACAGAGGGCAGAGGCAACTCAACCATATCGATCTTGCCCACCCACTTTTCATCAAGCGTCAAGCGAAGACTGTACCTTTGAAATATTGCCCTCGAGGGGGAGAAATGAGACCTGCAATCCTTCATCTTCATGTCTTTTTGGATAAGTCAAGAAAAAGAGAGATGTGGCCCTGCGCCAGACATGGAAACATGAGTACATGAAGGGCTTTATCCATTTTAAAGAAATGATAGTGAATAATGGTTGCAAGTTCAAATCATTTATCCACGACGCTGCTTATAAAGTTGTTTTAGCGGCATCAACGAGAATGAGGCAAGAGAAGATATGTGAATACAATATTCACTTCAATGTGATAGGTGGAATAGGGTTAATAAGGTTTTTATCTTATGTGTCAATCACTTCATGAATGATATGACTGGCAGAGCATAAGGGCCCGTTTGGCGCATGGAATTAACTTATCTAGAATAGGCCTATTCTAGAATAAGGGCCTATTCTGGAATTAATTAATGCTCAAAACGAAAGCTGGAATAAGCTATTCTGCGTTTGGATCCCATAATTTGGAATTGGAATAAAAGGTTATTTTTTATTTTTTTAATTAATTTGAACAATATGTATTTTTAACTTGTGTACACACATACACATACACATATACACACATACATATACACATATACACACATACACACACACACACACACACGTGTGTATATATACACTTATATGCACACATACACACATATATGTGTGTATATACATGTGTATATACACATGTGTGTGTATATACACATTACACACGTGTATATACACACATGTGTGTGTGATACACATGTGTATATACACATTTGTGTGTATGTGTATATACACACATGTGTGTGTATATATACATTACACATGTGTATATATACACACATGTATATATACACACGTGTATATATATACATACCCACATTAAAAAAAAGATTTAAAAAATAAATTATAAAAAAAATAAATTAATAAAATAAAATAAATTTGAATCCATAAATAGCTTATTCTCGAATAAGAAATGAATTCTAGCTTTTTTTTAGAATTAACTTATGCTGGAATAAGCCTCAAAATGGGGATAAGTTTTCTAATTCGAGAATAAGGAAAATGCCCACAAACAGAGAATAAATTTATTCTAGCATTAACTAATGCTTATTCCAGGTTAATTCCTAGCGCCAAACGGGCCCTAAGTGAATTGAATAATATCGCACTACAAGGGTTGGTATCTTTTTTTATTTTTAATTGTCGTTTGTTTGCAAAGTATTTTTGTGAACCCATGTTTTTTATAATAAATTTGGGGCAGTTTGTCTTTTTTTTTGTAAAAAAGGGCAGGAATCAATAGCTCTTACAAATTGCATTCGTGAAAATTTAGGAATAGCTTAATAATATTAGATTTCTACAATTTATATATTTTCTTGAATGAAGTGTGATGTTATTCCCATCTCTTTTCACTCTTTTAATCTTGTTGGCAAACCTGCATTATGTTTGGACGTAATAGTGCTTTAATTACATGAGGTTTTTTTTTTCAACTAGATTTTTTTGGCTCTTATCTGAATTTTTTAGAGTCTATTGTTTTTTTCTTGCAGATCTCTTTAGCTGTGCTATCACCTATGGCTTATATATATTTTTTATGGACTTTTCCTTCTTCTTTTTTTGCCCCCTTTTTTCCCTTATCCTATCGTCTGTGTTTTTTTTATGACGATCCATCATCGTCGTTTGGTAATCTTCAACTCTATCCTCCTCAAACCAGGATATATATGTAGGGATTGTAGCAAACACCCAAGAAATTTTGAAAGCAGCAGAGTCATTTCCTGATATGGTTGTATGTGTGAATTCTTCTGACTAGGGTTTCATTTATTTTTCAATGTTCATTGATAAAATGAATTCATTATAATAGGTAAAGAAAGAATTTAAGTCTTATTGTAACAATCATCTCAAAGATTTAAATTCCTCATATCCATTCGACTTGGGTAAAAAAATTTCAAAGCAACAAAATAATTTAGGCGTGTGTTAACCATTCTTTTAAGAGATCTTGATTTAAAATAGTAAATAATCACTATCATTGTTGGACTATAATTGTAAATACAAATTTTATCATGCAATGTTACATTATACTTTGTTGAGAAATGTGGGTCTCATTTCTAGCAATGACGTTGATTTTCTTTGTTACTTTACAAACACAATTTCTACAAATATTTATTTTTGAGTCAAGCGTGTGTAGGTGGAATGGACAATATAAGATTTACAATGACTATAATTTCCTTATTATTTCCTAACATTTATCAACAACAAATTTACTTTCTACATAAACAACCAAATTAAACTTCAATGTAAAAAATAATAATATTAAATTGAAAAAAAACCTATCGGCTCATCGTTGCACGCACAAAAGCGTGTGACTGCTAGTATATATAGATTTTGCCAAGTTGGCAACACACTTAAATCCCAATTTCTTGTCACAGCCTCAAAATCATGGTTCGTATGTGACAAAATATGTAAGTTGGAGTGCACAAAGATAAAGTCATTAGATTTTTCTAGAGGTAAACTCTAAGAGAGTAAGTTGAAGAACTCACACCATATTGAATTTACGTGCAATATTTACAATTGTAATACATAAATTATAAGTTAACTATATAGCAACAAACGAATATGGAGAAAGAAAAAAATAAAAATATGTACATTTGAAATATAAGTTTTATTATAGGTAAATGGAGTTGTGGTCATTTATGTACAACCATTTATGAACTCTATGTGTTGTTTTTGGATTTGATTGTGTGAGAGTTTTTGCATCAACGTTTCGGATTACACTCCATGATCCATCAACAAAAAATAATAAACAACAAAGGGGAAGGAGAGAGAGTTAAAAACTAAATAAAAAAAGAGAAAATGGACAAAAAACCAAACAATAAAAATTCAATAAGACACAAAATAAAAAGCAACCTAAAATTAAAAAGAGAGACTAAAAAATATAAATGCACACATAAATATAAACAAAAAAAAATCAAACTATAAAGTTTCACACACACAAACACATGACTATTAGCATATGCATATTAATAAATGTATTTATATATTATTATACATATTAAACTAAATAATTGCTTATCAATATATGCAAATTAATTTATACATATACATACATACATGTATTCATATGTAAATATGTGTATATTCTAATTATAAATGCATACAAGTTAATTCAAAAAGAAAAGAAAAAAAAGTTGACTTGTTTTTGACCTTTCGTGTTTCTTTTTTATTTAACTTGTATGCGCGCGCACACACACACACACACACATATTTACATATTGTATACATGTATGTATGTATATGTATATATTAATTTGCATATATTGATAAACATTTGTTTGGTTTAATATGTATATGTGTTTATTAATATGCACGTGCTAATAGTCATGTATGTATATTAAACTTTATGGTTTAATTTTTTTGTTTATATTGATGTGTATGTGCATTTATTTTTTGTAGTTTCTTTCTCTTTATGTTTAGGTTGCTTTTTATTTTGTGTCTTATTAGGTTTTTAATTTTTAGTTTCTCTTTCTGTAGTCTTATAGCAACCTCTTCATCTTTGCATAGTGACACTCTTAGGTAAAGAAAAGTATCTTTATGCGAGGAGATGAAGGGCATGCTTCTTTTTTTACAATGATCAATATTGGTATTTTGCATTTAAAAAAGAAAAGACATTTTTGTGTTGTCACGTTTATTGACTTTTAATTTTTCAACAATAGAGTCCATATTATCATAAATTTCATAAGAACATGGTTTATTCATATCAACATACATGATCATTTTTATGATGGATTTAGTTAGACTAAACACATATTTCACATGAACCTACAACTCATAATGCAATATCATTGTTTTGATTTTTTGCGCTTTTATGTGTTTTCTTAATCTATTGCAAATGAAGTGTTGATGACTATGGTGCTTAGTGCTCTTGCATGTGCACAAATAATTTCAAGACAATTATGTATGATGTATATATTGTCTTGAAAACCTAACCTAACATAGAAATTAAGACAAACCAAACATTAACAAGTGTATGAGGAAGGTATTGACGATGATTTGTTATATATGATGATTTGTCACAAACATTTGAATCACTTTGGCCTCCATGTAGATTTTATTTATCTATACAATCTTTACACTAATATTGTGTAGTATCAAGTTGAGAGAGTGGGGGCACTTACATTTAAACTTCATTATTGTACTAGCTTACAATCTTGTGTTGTTTGTTCGGCTTGGACACTATTTTGAGGGCCCATCATGTCAATGACTTGTATGAGGATATCGACAATGAATGTTGCATTTTTCACTAGCCCCTTAGAATCAACTGCCTTGAAAAACATCACCCACTTAAGAGAAATTACATTGATATTAAATAGTGGTATATTTTTATTATCTTTCCATCCATTGGAAATGTACACTTGTTTTGGGCCATGTATTCTTGATTGCCCTCAATGATGCCTCTACAAAAGCTTTCTCCTTGGCCACTTTTTCATCGAGGACTAATGTAATCAATAAGACATTAGTAATTATTATGACCATATCTCAATAATACAATGATTTGACAATGTTGAAAGGAAACCCATTGCTCTAAATGCAATGAGCGACACTCTCATGTGCAACCTCCATTATCTCATTCTTGAAGGCCTATTCCAATGCTCCTATTTTACTGGAAGGAAATGATGTATTCTCTTCTTGGGAAGATGATCGATGTATGAAAGGATGTGGATCGGTTAGTTGTGTTAAGTTAGGAGGTTTTTGCAATTATTTCTTGGAAAGAGGACATACTTTTTCTTTTGCATTGTTACTTACAATGTTGTCCTCTTGTTCTTTGATGTATCCTTTTTTATTTGTTTCATCGACAACACTTTTGTATTGAGCCTTGGACAAACTCTTATTTCTAAGTTAGTGATATTGTATAGGTGAAGTTTAACATGATTATATGAACTCATATATATTTTGAAATCGGCTAGATTGTCAACTAGAACCTCCACCATCACGAAGTTGTATCATGGTTCTATGTTGCCAAAGAGATGACATGTGTCAAATTCAAATAAGCTCTCTACATGTAGCACAAATGAACTAGAACTATCAACCATTTTGTATGAATTAGTATTTTTCTACAAATTTACCAACTTTGACAAAAATAAAAAACATCATAAACCTATAATTAAGTATACAAGATTAAAAACATATTTGAAACATTTCTTAAAAAACATAATTTTTTTTTTAAATCATGAAAAATCTACAATATTTACTCACTTTTGATCGATAAATATTTTGTGTGCAACTCTTTCTCTGTTGTCTTTATTTTTTGAGAAAATCCAATGACCTTCAAAACCAATGATGGTAATATGAAAGAAAACAATCATTTTTACTCATTTCCTTTTTTAAAATGAGACAAAGAAGCGAATGACTTATTTTAGGGCTAAATTAAGGTATATAGGTGCTTGTTCTTTACTTTCTTTTTTCTTTCAAGTGGTCCAAGGCTTCACCTAGGTTTTCTTGGATCCAACTTGGGCCAGTCTAGTGTTTGCCTCTATACCCAAGGTTCCTAGGGTAGACCTTGGATGAACCCCAAGACCCAAACATGAATGAAATGGATATTGAAGAGGTTCAATTGAACTCAATAACTCAGCTATTGATACATCTACATGCATATATAAAATCATTGTGTTAGAGCGTGTCACTACACTTTTGTCTAGCAGTGGGTCACTAAATACATGGTTTCTTCTTCCTACAATAATGTTTCTTCACTTGGGTATATTGTGGTAAATTTGTAAGTGGGCTTTGTCCCACCCATCCCAAAGAAAGAGCGAGAAAACTCAAGAACATGATAGATTGAAGAGTGAAAAGGGTACCATATCCATGAATTATAAGGATAACATTGGTGCCATAATGTAATATATATTTATAACAAGCACCAATTGTAGTGCTTAGTTATAGAATAAAGCACAAGGTTAAGTATCACACAAAAGATAGGGATAAGCATTGCACTTTGTCTTTTGATATATTTTGGGATGCATGATGTACATATATTTGGACTCATAGTTAATTCCATTATGCACATTGTATTCTTGTGTCATTCATAAATGGCTAAGGTAGTGCTAGGGGATAAGTGCTTGGATATACCCCAAGAGTGAGGTTTTGGAGAGATCCAACATCCTATTTAGTATGCAAGTCAATATAATATTGCTCATTCTTTTTTAAAAATTTGTATATGGAACAATTCCTAATATTTGTTGAAGTTTTCAGATTTGAGTAAGTAAAATGCAATCTATAGATGACTTTTAAAACTGAAACAAGATATCATATAAAATAGACAAGGAGAGTGGAAGGATGGTACCGGTTTTCCTCCAATGTGAAGATGACTTGCACCAATCCTTAGCTTTACATGTCCTTGAATTGATGTCACAATTCAATGCACAATCATGTCCAACTTTACCAGCTATTGTAATGCTCCAAGTCTGGTATATTTTATTGCGCCAAGTATTCCCTACATTCTCTAATTCAGATCTGACATGAAGTAGCTAATCCAATTTCAAATGTTGATAAATATTTCACACCTTTAATGTATACTTCAAGGTGGACGAATTCTCTATACAATGCTGGTGTAATTTTGCACCCTTAGTCTGCTCCTCCTTTGGATAATTCGATCCTAAAATCAATGAGGAAAATCAAACTACTAAAACTGAGTAAAAATCGCTGAATGAAGGAGTATCGATTCTTGGTAGGAAGAGCAACACATTATGTTTTTGGTGAGTCTTACCTCCAAGGAATCGATGTGTGTGTGTGTGTGTGTGTGTGTGTGTGTGTGTGTGTGTGTACTCTACCTCCTAGAGGTAGCCGACTTGGGCCCTCCCAAGTATTTAATTAATAACAATAAATATCCTATATTTATTATTATTAAGAAAATCGCTCTTATATATTGATTTAATTAAAGGGTAATAATAATAAATATATTTTCCCAATATATTATATTATTATTTTATCAATTGTCCTTATTTATGCAATAAACAATTTGGCATAATGTTGATCTTAGACGTAAAGGACATAACATTAACACCCCTTCTTGGACTTAAGGGTAAGATCAACCTATAGATCCCATCTATAGTAGGACACACCCTTTTAACCTGAATATCACCCTTGATAGAGGTAAAAAAAACATAACCATCTTGGATACCTTATCCAATGGTGTCATAGATTCCAAATCTATGAAGGTAGATCCCTATCTACCATTTATATGATGAAAAACATAAGTCCGTATGTATATCATTATTTAGTTACATGATGTTATCCATCCTATTGTGGATTGATCAGATCCACAAGAATATCAAGTCCATGATATTCATAATAACATCAAGTCACCAAATTCCCCAATATCCCAAAATATCAAGTCCATGATATTCAATGTAACATCAAGTCCATGATGTTTGCTAACCATGAGTCACCTTGACTCAATAGATATCGAATCCATGATATCAAGAGCATTGGCCTAACGAATATCAAGTCCATGACATTCACCAAATTCTCAGAGCAATGGTCACCAGACATCAAGTCCATGATGTCCACCATATACTCAAATGTGGATCCCTGCTCCATAAAAGGAAATATCAAGTCCATGATATTCACCAAACATCCAAATGTGAACTGCCACAATCCACAAGAAAATCTAAGCTATATAAGCATAAGAATAATGAATCCATACAACCTTTGTCACACAAGAGATATGAATTCATAAACATATTCAAAAGAAAATGTTAGTACCACAAATTTGTATTTTCACCATGCCAAGTTTACTCCTAAAATATTCAAATTTATTTCTCACCAGAGGTTTGGTGATAATATCAGCAGTTTGTTCATTAGTTGATACATATTCTAAATGAATAGGCTTTCTTTCTACCATGTCTCTGACATAGTGATAAGGAATCTCAATATGTTTGGACCTATTGTGAAACACGGGGTTGATAGCGAGTTTAATGCAACTCTGATTATCACAATAACTAACAGTAGGTTCCATAACATGTCCAAACAATCCCACAATGACTTTCCTTAACCAAATGGCTTCTCGAGCCCCTAGAGAAGCTGCAATATACTCTGCTTCTCTTGAACTCCGAGCAACATAATTTTGTTTCTTGGTGAGCCAAGAAATCATAGCTGATCCCAAGCTAAAATAACCTCCGGATGTACTCTTCCGGTCTGTAATGCACCCCGCCTAATCGGAGTTTATAAAACCATGAAGATTTTGATCATGAAGCATTGCCCTTGTTGCTTCAACTATGGTTATGTTTTTCCTTTCAGCTATTCTGTTTTGTTGAGGGTTGTAAGGAACAATAAACTCCCTCTTAATCCCCGACTCTACACGGAAGGTGCTAAAGACTTCAGAAATGCATTCTCCACCATTATCTGATTTAAGAATCTTTATCCTCTTGTTTGTAAGATTCTCTATTAGAGCTTTGAACTCTTTGAATTATTTGAGAACGTAGACATATTCTTTTCTCTTTAGGAAATGTATCCACGTTTTCCTAGAAAAGTCATCTACAAAGATTATGTAATAAAGATATCCTCCAATAGATGGTACAGACATGGGTCCACAAAGATCAGTATGTACCATCTCCAACATTTCCTTTGACTTGCTTTCACTACTAGGGAAGGAGGTTTTGATATTCTTCCCTAATGCATATCCTTTGCATACACCTTCATGTTTTGGATGTAGGTTAGGGAATTCCACTACTAATTTTTCCATGGTAGATAATGTTCAGAAATTTAGATGCCCTAACCTTCTATGCCATAAATCACAAGAATCAACTGATTCAATCATGAGGGCTTGAAAAGAAATAGTATCTAGTCTATATAGACACTCATGTCTAAGTTATATGGTATAGGCTTGTTTCAAGGTTGAGTTTTTAGTCCATGCTAAAACTTTTCCATTCATGAATGAAATTTTATAACCCTTATCCTCAAGAGCTGATATAGAAACTATATTTCTCTTTATGCCCGGAACATATAGGGCTTGAGAAAGTTGTAAGGATATGTTAGACTTCATTTGAATGTTGCAATTCCCAAATCCCATAATTGGATAAGAAGTATCATTTCCTATAGTAACTTCTTCCTTAATGTTTTCTAAAAATGAATCAAATTTTTCTCGGAACCCAGTGGTATGCCTTGAAGCCCCGCTATCAATAACCCAAGAATATTTATTTGAAGTTTGGGTAGACAAGGCTGAATAAAGGGCTGGATTTTCCATGTTTCAAATCTTAAAAGGTTGAGACTGCTTTCCTAAAATCTGAATAAGATCTTTCCTCTACCTAGGCTCTGATACCATGTTGAAGTTTTCAGATTTGAGTAAGGAAAATGCAATCTATAGATGACTTTTAAAATTGAAGCAAGATAGCATATAAAATAGACAAGGAGAGTGGAAGGATGGTACCGGTTTTCCTCCAATGTGAAGATGACTTGCACCAATCCTTGTTTTACTTGTCCTTGAATTAATGTCACAATTCAATGCACAATCAGGTCCAACTTTACCAGCCAGTGTAATGCTCCAAGTCTGGTATATTTTATCACGCCAAGTCTGCCCTACATTCTCTGATTCAGATCTAACATGAAGTAGCTAATCCAATTCCAAATGTTGATATATTTCGCACCTTTAATGTATACTTCAAGGTGGAAAAATTTGCTCTACAATGCTGGTGTAATTTCGCACCCTTAGTCTGCTCCTCTTTTGGATAATTTGATCCTCAAATCAATGAGGAAAATCACACTACTAAAACTAAGTAAAAATTGTTGAATGGAGTATCGATTCTTGCTAGGAAGATCAACACATTATGTTTTTGGTGAGTCTTACCTCCAAGGAATCAATCCATATATATGTGTGTTTTAATGTCTAAACTCTACCTCCTAGAGGTAGCTGACTTGGGCCCTCCCAAGTATTTAATTAATAAAAATAAATATCTTATATTTATTATTATTAAGAAAATCGCTCTTTTATATGTGTGTGTGTGTGTGTGTGTGTGTGTGTGTGTGAGATTAAAGGGTAATAATAATAAATTTATTTGCCCAATATATTATATTATTATTTTATCAATTGTCCTTATTTATGCAATAAATAATTTGGCATAATGTTGATCTTAGACGTAAAGGCCATAACATTAACAATATTTACTTGCAAATTGTAACATGCAAGTTGAAATTAAGAATAAAAAACTCGATATATTTTAAGAAGGATTAGTTGAGATATTAAAATATATAAATTCATAAATAATTAACCTTAAATCGTTACTCATAGATAAAATCATTAACATACATTACAAACTTCTTAACAAATGAAAAAATATCTTATAAAAAATAAAATAAAATGTCACAAAATAATTTTTTTTTTAAATATTCTTATTAATATCATATATTTTAAATGTACTAACAGATAAAATCACTAACATACATTCCAAGTTTCTTAACCAATTAAAAAACAAGTAATAAAATGTCACACGATAAAATAAAAAAAATAAAAATCAAATATTCTTCTTAATACCATATATTTTGAATTTTCATAGATGAAAACTATCTGAAATCAATTTAATTATTGCGAGCCAAAAGCCTCACCTACAGATGCACTTAAAAAGGCTGGCCCACTTATAAAACAATTGATAAATGTGTGAATGTTGATTGCCCCAACAAAAGGAGGTGCTATCAAATAACCCAAAAAGAAATCCACTAAAGAGAGACCAATAACGAGGGAGAAAATCATGGGATGAATTATTTCCTTACTCTTTAGAGGCTTATTTTGTTCACTTTAATCTACATTTAGTTTTATATTCTTCAAGTCCACTTTATTTCAAAATTTGGTTTTATAACATTCGGCTTTGAGTTTCAAACTTTTAACTTGAGCGATTAGGATTATTTATTCCAAAGAATTCTAACATCATATCTTATTGAGTTCATCCACATATTTAAGGTTGTTTGTCTGCAATTAAGAAACAATGTTAAACTAATATTATTTCTATTTCAAATATTGTTTATTTGACATCTAATTGTTTTGTTATCATTCATCGTGAACAATAATTCCAAATGAATTCGATTAAATTTGAAGAAGTGAAGTAATTTAATTCTTGTACAACAAATTTTTAAAGGCCCATTAACATTATCTTTAATTGATACAGATACTAATATAAATGTACAAACTTCAGCAGTGATAAACAAACAAAATTCCAAATCTGAGACAAAATTATGAATTTAGAAGACAATATATGTGTTGATGTGATTTGCAAATATTGAAGGTATACCTATTAAAATAGATTTGAAGTTTACAAACAACTTCTAGTTTCAATGTGACAACAAACATTACAACACATCAACCCCATTGGAGGAATGCTAAATCCTACCCATTTCAATTAGCAATTATTTGTCTTTAATTTGACTCAACTTGTTATGTTAGTTTAGAATTTGATTCATTTGATAATATTTTATCCTTAGATTAGCATAATCTAATTGAAAGATGATTAGTAGAGTTCCTTACAGCCTGAGTTGGCCTAGTGGTGGAGAACTTGTACTCTTGAAAGAGAGGTCACAAGTTCAAATCCCACTAGGGGGTAGGGTATGTACGCCTCGTTTGTAGCACAGTTAGGTGCCTCCCGCAAGGAGTACGGGGTAGTCCCATATTGTTGTCACCATATGTAGACCAAAAAACATATGGTTGGTATCGTGGACTATAAAAGATCCTTTCCTTTCCTTTTTCTTCGTCTTTGTTGAACTCAATCTATTCAACTACTTCATTTGAACACAAGTTTTTTCTTGTTCAAATTTGATCATATGTATACTTCTTAAATTTAAAAATCAAATCCAAATATTGCTTGGTTTACAAATTGCTTTGTACTAGTTTCACTTTTTGCTTGTATTTCAAGAAATCAACCTACTTTCACTTTCTACTAAGAAGAAGACCTAGGTTGAACCTTACAAGGGATTTGAATCAAGTTGAGGAAACTATTATTAAAGTTATTAACACTACTACTTAGCTTAGAGGAGAGGATTCTTTTTATCATGATGCTTATGTTCTGACTAGTTTTATAGCATTTAGCTTGAGTTTGAAACTTTCAAATCGAGCAATTAGGATTATTAATTGAAAAACTACTTCCAAAGAATTTGAGTATCATATCTTATAGAGTTCATCCAAATATTTAAGATTGTTTCATTGCAATTAAGGAACAATTTTAAATTAAGATTCTTTTTACATCTAATATTGTTTATTTGACATCTAATTACTTTGTCATTATTCACCATGAACAATAATTACAATGAAATTTTATTAAGTTTAAAGGAAGTAAAGTGATTTAATTCTAGTACAATATACTTTCAAAGGTGTTCATTAACATAATCATTACCTAATACAAATATTGACACAAAAGAGCACAATTCAGAGTGGGAGATAGACATATGCAAGCTTGCAAATTTGGGACAAATTATGAATTTGAAAAGACAATATCACAATAGTAATTATGCTGAGTTAATTTTCAAAGATTGAAGACATCTATTAAAATTGATTTTAAGTTTGCAAACAACTTCCACTTTCAAAAGTGGATATGATAAACATTGAAACACATCAACCCCATTGAAGGAGTGCTAAATCCTACCCATTTCAATTACCAATTATTTGTCTTGTATTTGAATAAACTTGTTATGTTAGTTTAGAATTCAATTCATTAGGTAATCATTTGTTTATCCTTAAATTATTATAATCTAAAAGAGGGATGACCAATAGGGTTCCTTTCATTTGTCTTTGTTAAGCTCGGTCTATTCAATTGCTTCATTTCTCCACAAGGTTTTGCTTGTTCAAATTTGATCATATATATACATTTTTAATTTAAAAATAAAATCTAAATATTACTTGGTTTGTAGATTGCTTTGTACTAGTTTCACTTTTTGATTGTATTCCAAGGTCTCAACCTACTTTCACTTTCCATTAAGAAGAAGACCTACATTGAACCTTACAAAGGCTTTGAATAAAGTTGATGAAACTATTATTAAAGATCTAAACACTAATACTTAGCTTAGAGGAGACGATTATTTTTATCACAATGTTCATGTTTTGACCATGGATATGCAAGATATTTCTCTCACCACACAAATGCTTAGGGTGGATATTGTTAATTTGGATAGTTATGCCAATCCTTTAGACTTTTTAAATATTCTTTGTAATTTTTTGATGCGTAAACCATACCGAATAAAAGTACTTAGAGGCATAGGTCAAATGATAAACCTATTAAGTCATCTTAATGATTTTCTCTTCCACCATCTTACCAAGTGTTAGTGAACAAATGTGTTCTTCCGAAACAAACACAAAATATGACTCACAATGCTCATAAAGAAGAACAAATGTTACCAACAGTTAAAGAAGTTATCATTGAATTGATAACTTTCCTCTAAATTGAGATATACAATAGTAAAGGCAACTTAACATCTACCCATAACCATGAAAGTAGATGCAGAAATTAAATTTAAAAAGGTGAGTACATACAATCAAGACAAAGCTTAATTATCCACATTCACAAATAACATTCAGACTGAAAATAAACAGAGGGTTTCGTTGATCTGATATGATTAAATTACTGCAGACGCACGGTTCTGAAATGAATTTATACACACAATCTATTATAATCTATTATAACAGAAAAGACATAAACGAGTGATTACAACGGCTCAAAGTCCAGTTGGAATCAGAAGGAAAACATAAACAATACAAAGATCATAAACATCATCTTCGTTCCATTCATGCCTCAATAGAAATTCAAAGACTTCTAATCCTTATACAATAAGACTATTATGAAATAATCCCCCCTCTGTGAAAGAAAAAGAACCCCTTTCCTTTTCAGAATTTCACTATTTATAACTCTTGGTGACTTTTAGTTGTATAACTGATTCTTTAAAATACCGTATGAGTTTACCATCCCTTCATATTCCTATGTGCCATATGCTTAATTCATTACAAATGAATTTATAACTATAATTGGACATGTGGCATGCTTTGTATCCGAGATTTGTATTACTGCTCGATATCATTCCAAACACTTTCTTTTCCATCAATGACTTTAATGAGTCTTGGGAGTGCGATTTACAACTTGTAATGCTAACATAGGCCACAAGCACCTCTAGAAAATACCACTTCGTATCTAGAATGAGTCAGAGAATTGTAAGCTCAAAGATCAAATTGATCATAGGACAACTACTTTGATATTCTGCACAGTGATTATTGGCATTTTTGACAACTAGCAATAACATGTCATGAAGTCTTAACATGGTGTTTTCTCTTCTAGGTACTTTGTCAAACTATTAACATGGTGTCTTATGAGATCACGTCTTCTTGGGTATCTAGCAAGAAATTGATGTGCTTCACCGATCATTCTTAAGTGCTTATGCCGCATAGCCATGTTGGCTTCTGAGAGAATTAAAATCTTGTATATCGCCTGACCACCCATATTGTTGGCAAGTCGGGAGATTTCATAACTTTGGAACCATGAGTGTCACCCGATAATGTACACATCATTGGCAAGTCAGAGATTATAAGAACTTTGAAACTTGACTTATTTGTTCTGAACTTCCCAAAGAGCCTGATGCCAACAATGACTATTGAGACATTATAAACATTTAAGAGTCTTGAAAGCCTTTAGATCTACGATACTTCCATTTTAAGAAGTTGATCCCCAATCTGATTGTTGTCTCAAATTTGTGAGATTTTTGAGCATATTTTGAAACCATTCATTTCATCCCTTGGTTCAATAGATCCATACTTTGCAAATAATTTAAAAGTCATGAGAACAACTGTGTACAAACCCAATAATGGGAGAAGGCTTTGAAATTATCTTTAATGGGTGCATTTGTGAGTATACGTTGTAATCACCTCGTGCCTTGCCATAAGCTTGCTGCCATTCATGTACTTCAGTGCGGGCTTGGAGATCACTGTGAAGGAATGTGGAATTCAGTTTGACATCTTCCAAACTGCCACTTGAAAAATATTTCTCTATCGGGATGAATTCCACATCTTAACCATAGTGCTTATATTACAAAACACAAATGAATGAGCCCACCATCAATCATAAAATTTTCTTTCGCCGATAACACATGTTGCTGGAATCAAATAATGTCGAAGATATTACGAGCTTTAGAACCAACATATTGCTTGATAATGAACGTTATTGGTAAATCTTTGAACTTAAACCTTCTAAATTTGAACTTACAAACTTCTAACTTTTTAACTTGTTGAACCTGTTGAACTTTTTGGATTTGGTTCAATGGTTCAACGCAAAATCCAAAGTCCATCACTATCCTTTTGAATTGGTATGAAAAGCTTCGTAACTTTCAGCTGGAAACTTTGTTCCTTCTGAAATTTTGACTCTAGGATGAGTGAGCCATATAGAAAAAAACCCAGAAATCATTTTCACACAGGATACACAAAAATTCAAAATTTAATCTCATATGCATATGGCCAACTCTAGAATCAAAGCATTAAAATTTCACAACTGATAGGAAGTTTAAAATTGGCTATATGAAGCAAAATGAGGTTAGTATTAGGTCAAAAATATATAATTCCAAAATTAATTGCTTTCATGGTTTGGTAAGCAGGGGTGCTCGAAGGTGCTCAGAATTTGAAAAATGGGTCCGGTAAAGCATGGCTAACACCAAGCATCCTTTTCTATTGTGCACCCTTGTACCTCTTCAACCACATGTTCATAATTTTTCATCCATTTCGCATAGCCCATACTACATCTAGTCCCCTTATCGTTGCAATGTTCTAAATTGCATCCTCAATTCACGTTACATGAGCCTTCCCTATAGTTGTAGATCAAAATAATTAAGAACTTTAAATTTTATTCCTGACTTGACAAAGCATCTTAACCACCTTTCATACCTGAATTCTCGATCATTATGTCCATACGACGCTCGGATGCATGCACACCAAGAGGCGTCCGCACAACGTGGAGATGTCAATGCGTTGCGCTAATGTCTCGCGAATATCCATGATTAAGTTGGTCATTGAAATGTTACACTTGGTAAATTTGGCAGTGTAACAGTCCTTTTCAACTACGCTGATATTGGGGATGGCTGATAATTCTATTAAGCATCACTTTTGCTTTATTCTTGTTGCTTCTTGTTCTTATTTCTCTTTTGTACTCGAAATTTTTTTTCCTGCACTCTCAGAATTTCATCTTTTCACCATTTTATTAGTGCACTATCTTTCTTCACCACTTGCAATAGCTTCGTGAAACCTTGCTATCTGCTATTATTGAGAGAAAAAAGCTCTACAACCTTAAAGGTCATCACCGTTCTTCACTCCAACAAACTCCATTGCTTCTAGTTATGAGGGAGGGTAACTCTTTGGATTTTTGTTTTTTCTATTGTCTTGATTATTAGTATATCATTCATATATTCCTTGTGTCTATTTATCTATTTGTTCACGATCTCATCTAAAGGCTATTTGTGAAGGTGGAAACACCAAAGCGGGGTTTGATTGAAGGAAACCTCAGTCACCCCAACATTTCACTTCAATCTTATGTGTGCAGGTTCAATTGGAGATGATCACCATCTTCGCTAAAGCTTCATTATGCATAACATGTGATATGAGTATTATCCATAATTGTTGGTGTAATTATGTTCGGTTTAATCAAAATATAATTTGATATTCTCCAAGCCTATTTTATTTTAGAATCTAGTTTTATAACATTCAACACGAGTTTCAAAATTTCAAATTGAGCAATTAGGATTATCTATTGAAAGACTACTTTTGAAGAATTATAATATCATATCTTATAGAGTTCATCCAAATATTTAAGATTGTTTCATTATAATTTCAAATTAAGATTGTTTTTACCTCTAACATTATTTATTTGACATCTAACTACTTTTTCATTATTTATCAAAAATAATAATTACAAATGAATTTGATTAAGTTTGAAGGAAGTGAAGTCATTTAATTTTAACACAATATATTTCCAAAGGTGTTCATTACCGTTACCTTTACCTATTACAAATATTGACATAAAAGGACAATTCAAAGGGGGAGATCGATGTACACAAGATTGCAAATTTGGGACAAAATCATGAATTTTAGAATGCAATATCATGTAATAGTAATTATGTGTGGTTGGAAAGGATTGAAGATAGATCTATTAAAATCAATTTGAAGTTTGCAAGAAAATTCATGTTTCAAATGTGTGACAACAAACATTACAACACATCAACCCCATTGGAGGAGTGCTTAATCCTAACATTTCAATTAAGAAATTACTTGTCTTTTATTTGACTCAACTTGTTATGTTAATTTGGAATTTGATTCATTTGATCATTTTGTTTATCCTTAGATTAGTATAATCTAAAAGATAGGGTTCCTTTCATTCCTCTTCATTCAACTCAATCTATTCAACCAATTCGTTTGCCCCCAAGGTTTTGCTTATTTAAATTTGATGATTTATATATTTTTTTAATTTCAAAATCAAATCTAAACATTACTTGGCTTGCAAATTTCTTTGTACTAGTTTCAATTTTTTCTTGTATTCCAAGTTTTCCACTTACTTTTACATTTCACTAAGAATAACTTTTACTTTCCACTAAGAAGACGACCTAGGTTGAACCTTACAAGGGCTTTGATTTAAGTGGAGGAAATTATTATTAAATATCTAAATACTAATAATTAGCTTAGAAGATATGATTCTTTTTCTCATGTTGCTAATGTTCTGACCATGGATGGGCAAGACATTTCTCTCACTATATAAATGCTTAGGTGTAGGAAAGTATTAAATTAAATATCTAAACCATACTACTTAGCTTAGAGGAGATGAATCTTTTTCTCATGTTGCTAATGTTCTGACCATGGATGGGCAAGATATTTCTCTCACCATACAAATGCTTAGGGTGAATTTTGTTAATTTGGATAGTTATGTAAACCCTTTATACTTTGTTAATGTTCTTTGTAATTTTCTAATGACTAAACCATATGGAATGAAAGCACCTAGAGGTATAAGTCAAATGATAAGCTCATCAAGTCATCTTAATGATGTGTCTCTTCCCCCACCCTACTAAGTATCATTTTCTATTGTCTACCCTTGTACCTTTTTTCCCACATTAGGCATACTACATGTTCATTCCTTTTGTTAAGCACAAAAATTGACTAAGAGCAGGGGGAAGGGGGGTATATAAAAAAATGATAAATTCTCCGAATGTCACAAATAATCTCAAATCCACATCATAATTAATTGATTTTACTAGGTTTTCTTTAATTATGAATTTGTTAATCAAATAGAACAAATCTACATAAATGAACACCAAATTTACATGGAAACCCAAAAAGGAAAAACCATGGTGAGAATAACTAGTTGGATCTACTACCCAAATACAATCTCACAAAGATATAATGAAGAAATTACAACATGAAGTAGGCACCAACTTACTAAAGACACCAATCCCCAATTACATTTGCAAGTACCAAACTAAATGAGAGAAAAATCCCCTAATACTAGATATAAGCACCAAATCAACATGTGATACACCAATCTCATCAAGATACAATAGATATGAAATGTGGACCTTCAAAGCTAAATACTTAGCTTCTTCTTGATCTTATCAAATTCAGAAAATTTAACAAAGTGCATATGATCTTAAAACAAACCACACACAATGTTTGAGATGCTACTCACACAACACCACCTACATACTCACACATCAACCGAACTTTTGAAATATGCACATGTCAATAGACACACTAGGAATGAACCTGGATCATCTCTATATATGTATTACAATGATACTTACATTCACAAGTCAACCTAGAATAAGAAAACTACATCTGCAAGTTGGCCACAATAATAAACCTTACACCAAACATGTAATATGATAGGTCTAGAAACCCACAAATTACTCCAAAAGAAGGGACACCCTATGCGTTACCCAACATACAATCTATTGGAAATCTCTAAATGTGTAATCAAGGCTCTTGTTTTATCGTTCTCTTCATGCATACACCCATCAATAGTTATTGCATGCATGTCCACAAAGTCTTCCTCAAACTTTGTCAGATGGTTTTTATGTATCAAGGCACTATCTCCATCTAAATGGTCTACTATGAACCTCTTTTCATTTTCTTGTTTGTTATTGTTTCTTGCACTAGAAGAATCTTTTTCATATACTTTGTCTTTCCTTTTAAAGATGGATCTTAACCAACCATGATGCTCATGAAGTACTTTAGATTTTCCCAACTCTCACTGTATCTTTGATTACTTTGCTTTAATTCTATCAACCCTTCTAATTGTCGCTCTTCAAATGTTTCCATCTTCTTATAGAACCCTTTAGGATGTCAAATTACACTGCTCTGATACCACTGTAATAAGCATCCTTGTTCCACCTTGTTTTTCTTTGTTTTGGAAAGTTTTTTGCAATAGATTTATAGAATAATTGTGAAGTGCAATAATATAAATAGTTGCAACAATTAAACAATTCCAAAGATTGCAATATTAAGTAAACCCACAAGATGAAATATCCCAAATTTTATTTTTATTTGAAAATACAAATTTTCTCAAATGTATGAACAAATTGACATTACAAATGTATTCCAACCATACCCAAAAGAAATAGTGAAATAGACTAAATTGGTATTAAATCAATAAATTGGCACTTGTAGTTTGGATGTCACCCCTCATAGCTTCTCTAAAAGCCATAAAATGTGTAGGAATAATAGTGTAAGCCCTAAGTGCCTCAAAGAAACAATTAAACCCTTCTCAAACCTTAACCACCAACTTTCTAAAAGCTCACAACACTCTCTTGGTTGTACAACCGACAATATAAATGGCACTACCTCCTCAACTACTCAATCAATACTAAAACTCTCTTCATCAACCTCTACAAATTTGATATGCAATAATCTCTATCGAAAACTAAATGTAAGCTCCATAAATAAACCCAATTGTGATATTTGTATGAAGCCGTCAAGTAATACTCCAGAATGGGTCTTTCACTGAGATGAAAGATTTTTCTTGCTAGGGATTTCGCCCTCACAAACCCTCAAAAGAGCCAACCCCTCCAACAAACAAGAACAATATCAAATATCGAATTCCAACAAATACTAAATGAGCTTGCATTCCTCTATTTATAATCTTAGGGAACTTTTCAAAAACTCTCTTTTAAAATCACTTTATTAATTTATTAAGCCTTTTAACTGCAAAGTGGTTTAATTTAATTTTAAATCATTTATGTCACTTAAATTCACTTTTAAGAATCTCATCATTTAAATTTTTGCATTCTCTTACCACCAAGTTATAATACTAAGGCGGTCGAGAAATATATTTAATTAAAAAGACAACCTTAGGGAAAATAATTAAATATAGCTCAATATTACACCCAAATTAATAGAAATAGTCAGAAAGCATTATAATTAAAATATGACTGTGTATGAGTGATCTCGATGATAAATATGATAAACAGAACTAACTGGGTGCCTTACTAAAAATAGATGCTCTCTCCAAGAATCTTGGATCCCAAACTAGAAGTCAAAAATAACATTTGAAAGAATCATATGACTCATTTAAACTATTGTAGCTCACTAGTAACATCAAAATTCCTCGCTAGACATGCCAATACAAACCCAAAAAGTCAACGGCTACTACATTGTTAGGGAGCCTAGAAATGGGAACATTATGGTCTAACCTTCCCAAAGATTGTTTGTCCTAATTAAATGCCAATATAACCCCACAATCATCAAACTGGTCTAAATTGAATCCAAGAATGATCCTAGGGTCCCAATTTAACAAAGGAAATGTGTACCACCAACCTCTCAAAGCATCTTACTGTGTATGGTGCCAACATGAGACCTCTTGATAACCACATGAAAGAAGAGAAATCAAATACTACATAAACACAATTAACTCCTTAGATAATTGCTCAAGTAGAAAGAACCATACTGATGCATGATAGGAGTAAACTCCAGAAGGTCAACATTAACTCTCTCATCTTTAAAAACTATTGAACTGCAAAACCAGTGTGATCCCTAGGTTCTAATGCAGTCTCAAAAAGAGCCACCGTGCTAACATCGCACCACTCTCATCATAGTCAAAAAAATTTGTTCCCAAACTACACTTCCCTATCTCGAAACCCCCAAATTAGTTTAGATCGTGTGAGGATTTGTAGAGATTTGTTGATTTTTCTTAAAGTTAAACATGAAGATATTATTTACAATTTATTTATCAAGAACCTTCAAGGTTCAACA
The DNA here is from genome assembly GCA_018584345.1 of Thuja plicata. Classification (NCBI taxonomy): domain Eukaryota; kingdom Viridiplantae; phylum Streptophyta; class Pinopsida; order Cupressales; family Cupressaceae; genus Thuja; species Thuja plicata. The sequence goes on from MU224036.1 coordinate 287,236, forward strand.
CTACAATGGTATGTCAATCTTTTTAAAAAATCTTTTTTTCATGGGCTAACACTAGTAAATTTTACCCTATTTTTCAATGAGGATTAGTCAAATTTTCGAGACCCGTTGGTCGAACAGACGACAAAAACTGTCGTCAAACTTTTTTCGTCGATTATTCGACAGGAAAACCCATCGTCGACATATCGACCTACTTAGTGGTTGAATTATCGACCGAATCTTCGTAAAAAAAATTGCTTGAAGCTAGAAGAATTGCAGATCAAACCTTTTATCTAAGCGACCAACATTCGCCGAACTTGCGACCACAATTGGTCGGAATCGACGTCGAACACATAGCATTCTCGTCGAACCTACTGATATTAAAATGTTGAAAAAGTGACCAATACTAATTTTTGGTTTTATATATATATATATATATATATATATATACCAAATCTACCACAAATACATGATTCACCAGTTATATGAGATCAAAATGAAAGGATATAGAATCTATGAGGTTTTACAATCAATTAATTAGCGTTTACTTTCAAAAGTGTGTATTTTGATCTTTATAATTCTCCTATCAAAAAATGAACAAACATACATTATCATAGAATGATCCAAATAAAAAAAATACATAGCGTAAATATAAAAATGGTACACACAAGCTCAATGTTTTGATCTCATAAAGGTAGAATGATAAAATCCCCAAATATGAAAGCTCCTATGGTGCCACGTGTGCTTCCCTGCCTACGCAGTCAATCAATGAAAACCCCCTCAGTAACCACACATCTTCCATGTGTCTCTTAGCATTGATTAAATAATGAAGGTATGTTAGCTTGAGCTTCACCTGGTTTTGAGAATAATTTAATATTCTCTACTTAACAAGGCCAACCACGTGAAGGTGGAAGCTCATCTGGCCCCTCCTAGGACACTCTTATGACCCTTTACGACACTTTAAGATCTCTAAGATGTATT
>MU224036.1:320652-333792 GCA_018584345.1 Thuja plicata
ATATATATGCATATATATAAAAAATAATGTACATGCATATATACAAACAATATATATTAAAAAGCAATTAAAAAATGCAAATAGAAATGTCAAAAACATGTTTGCAGACGTTCGGAAAATCGGAAGCCCCACAGTTTCAACCTAGCCGAAACAGTGAAAATGACTATTTTGGCGGGTTGTTAAATGTTGCCAAAAAATACCTAACCTACTTTCGATCGAAAGTAGGTAAGTACTTTCAATCGAAAGTAGGTAAGTACTTTCGATTGAAAGTACTTACCTACTTTCGATCGAAAGTACTTACCTACTTTAGATCGAAAGTAACTTACGATCGAAAGTACCCATTTTTAGTACTTTCGATCGTAAGTTACTCACTTCTGATCGAAAGTTTTATCTTGTTCCGATCGAAAGTATGCTTATTTTTTTCGTGGGCCACACTTTTCGGGGTGAAATCCATCCTCTCGAAAAGTGTGACCCACTATTATGGGATCACCCCCAAACATGTAGTTAGTCAACACATCAAATCAAATCAACCACTCCATTCTACAAGATTATAGTCAATTAGACTAAAATTTGCTTATGTTTGTGAATTTCCTATTGCATTCAAATTCAACTATAATTGTATCATGAAAGTATGGCTGGGATATATTATTGAAGAAGGTAATTTATTTAGATGAGGATTTTTGAAGTGAAGGTGATGTTGGTTGACCATATCAAAATTGGGTTAGCCCCATGAATGATCAATGTTCAACTAAAAATACACAAAATACAATCGTGAATGTAATTGTTTACCCCTTTAATGAATGATTTATGGTTGTGTCATATATTTTTAGTCATATTCCAACATGTGATGCATAAAAGAAAGATGAAATTTCAAGTGTAGAGCTGGATAAATAGTTACATTATTTTGATGGTTTAAAATTTAAAAATGAAGTGAATTTAAGATCTAATAAAAGCCAGTAAATCAAGTTACCAAAGGACTTAGCCACACAATTCTACCATGCAACAATAATGAATAATGGTAAAATTGAAGGAAGTGAAGCATCAATAGTTTTGTCCTAGGATTGTTGTCATAATAAATTAGCAAGCAAAGAGTTTTCTCACAATACTATGGATGAATTTTATTGGTATGATGAAAATCTAGATGATGAATTTACATTAGATCGCAATTTATTTGAGTGAATACCCAACTTGTGAAAAGTCATTTAAACCAATACTTTTAATAATTAGGTGTTTCCTATATCATTACTAGATTTCATTATGCTAGATGGGTGTAGAATACATCTTATAAATCAGTATTGTAAGATAAATCGTATTATTTTTCTTAAGTATATGGATTTGTATTGAAGAAAATTATTATTATTGAATAAGTATTCTTCCTTAAGGAAGATCTTTGGGATTATCAATTATCCAAGGAAAGGGATGAACATGACCAACCTAAAGAGTCTCAAGAAGGTATGAATTTGTCTAACAAAGAAGATGTATTAGCCAACATACATGAGGATAATGGTGAGCCTATTTCAAGAGATGAAGAAATTCATGAGGTAATATATGGACTACCCTCATTTTATAAGTCTTACACTCAACATTGAAGTGGATTCGTCACATAGCAATAATTCATAAATTTGTTTAGATATGTTAGATGAAGATAGTAAGTTCATAAATCTTTTCATGACAAGTGATAATGAGGAAGTATCCTCAAGTGGACTCGTGAGTGATAATGAACTTGTTGGTTTAAAGTTAGTCATCTTTAAAGAGAGAGCAACATGTTTTCAACTGAAATACTAGATGACGAGACAATATATGGATCTTGTTATGAGAGACTAGAAATTAAATTTAAAATGGATTCTTTAGAGGAAGAGGCTAAAGTGGATGATCGAATCAAATATGCTTTCTTATAATCAATTAGATCATACCTATACTAATCAATAAAATAGATGAAGTTCACTTTAATAAGCCCAGAGAAAACCAAAAATACCATCTAGAACCAAAACTAATTCCACATGATTAGTAGAGTGAGATAAGGAAGTATTTTTCATGTTTGTATTATATACCTTTGAATGAATTTTCTAAGGAAAACATTTTTTTGTATCATGGAGTGATATTTCTGACCATAATAGTGATGATATTGGCATTAATTCTCACATCCTTAGTGATGATATGCAAGATATTGATACCAACAATAATTTATCTCACGAGATAGAAGAGTCTTTAACTTTGAAAATTGCTTCATCTAATGAGACCGCAAAGATGCTCATCCTTGTGTTTGAGTTGAACAAAGTAATGTTGTTAAAGGGTATTCTTAATATCTTGCATTGTTTGATTCTTGGAGGGTTAATCCTTTTAGTTCTAATTCTAGATTAAGTTTTCCTAATTACTTACTAGCTTGGGAGATTTCCATGGTAGGTAAGGATGATCTTGAACATTTTTTTTTTCAAATCTAACAAAGATAATGAGTTGATTGATGATATTTACACTTTTTTACACTTTGAAAGACATGACTAAAGTAGGAAATCCAAATAAAATTAAGCATGTTGATTTATTATTATTTATTAAATGCTAGTACTAATGGTAATAAGGATTATCTACATGAAATTTTTGAGCTTTGTTTTTATATATTAATAGTCATAGTACATCATTAATGATTATTTTTTCTCTTGACACATGCATATAATAAAAATGGAACTATGTTCCATTAGTGGAGACCTTGAGAACTTGGAATTTTATTGCATGAGTGTGCTCTTGGAACTAGGTATTTGCTAAATAAGATGACATATTTTATTTATCCTTTATATTCTATTTATTTTCAATTTGAATATGACGTTAGGAAAAAAATTATGGATTAATCATGATAAATAAGAAAACCCACAAATTTTGATTTTGTAAGATTTATACTTTCAAAATTATCCTACCCTGCCCAAAATTTATTTGGCTAAATACAAAGATAAACTTTCAATCTTAGAACATTACCCAATATGATATTACTTCTGCACATATGAAAAAAAAACCAATCAAGAGGATGTTAAAATATTCATTATCCTATGTTGTTAAAACCTCATCTTAAACTACACATAGAGTTAGTTAGGTGTTAGCTAAGGGTTATTTAATTTTATTTTTTTGATCATTTTTTTAGTTTGCTTTGAGTTAGGTATTTTTCGGATGTTCTCTTCTATTTTTGTTTTTTATTTCTATAGGTTCTTGGTTTCCTTGTTTCTAGGTTTCTTTCTTAGTCTTCATGTATATTCTAGTGTTATCATCAATCTATTTTTTCTCCTATTTCATTTGTCTCTTTCTTTTGTTTCAGGCTTCTCTCTTTGAATGCAGAAATAGGGTTGTATGCAAGTTATGCCAAAAGGTGAATCCATTGTATTTTTATAGGCTTGATCAATCAATTATCTTAGAGAATTTGGTTTTCCTTTATCCATTTTAAACCTAAGGATTCCAATGTGCATTAGGAATTGGGGCATTATAGATTTGTTAGAATTCATTGAAAATCTATCACATCTCTCACATCTTAAGAACTCCATAAGTTAGTTTAAGTGTGGTAGCTCTATTCCAATTGAAAATCTAAAATTATATTACTTATAAGATTTACACTATGGTTCCTAGAATATTTCTTTGGATTTCTTGAGAATTGACAAAAATTGAGTTGATATACTACAAGAATGATATACTGTCTCAAAAGAAGGAAAAAAAAACAAAGAAAGAAATTTCAAAAGTAAGCTCAATTCATAAGGATGATCCAAGTATCTCCATTATCACTATGGATGACTGGTTGACAGTAGATATATTCTTAGAAGGAACAACGTGAATTTTTTTTGGGGGTTATATATGCTTGGCTAGAAACAAAGCCACGCCCAGGATATATTTGCACATTAAAAATGTAATGTAACTTACTGTTATGCCCTGCATCCCCGTCCCTACATTTTGTGTGCAAAATGTTGGGTCCCCCTTTTTTTTTTGCTTTTGTTTTCTTTTGCTTGCGGTTTTGCCCGTCTTTCTTTCCCTTTTTGTTTTCTTTCTCCAGGGTTTTCTTCCCCGGCATTGTGTCTTGTTTGTTTGCTTTGTCTCTGGGACTCCGGTCTCGGAGGTTGTCTTTTGTTGGGAACCAGATTCCGGACTCCGGGATTCTTCGTCGTGATGTTCTTAGGGATATCACCGCGAGGAATCCTCGGGCCCGAGGTCCAGAGGTTTTGCCTGTCCGGAGATCGCCGGAAGGAGGAGGATTGCCTTTTTACCGCAGGTATAAATAGAGGTCATCTGTCATTTTCACGTTTACCGCGATTAAAACCTTCGAGCACTTAGAGCGAATTAGAGAGCGATTCCAAAACTATTAACAGAGCATTTGCAGGAAGTTTATGGTAATTAGCGCTTAACAATTTTCAGTCATTCTCAGGCAAGTGCAAATGCTCCGTGGTGGTGATTCTGACCGATTGACAACTCGAGCTGTTGCAGAAATCGCGCGGTAAATCCTTCCTTTCCTCCACCTTCTGCATTCTCAGGTTGGTGTTTTCGCTTGTCCGCTCTCTGGTTTCCTTCCGTTTTTCTTTGATTCATTTTGTTTTTGTTTGTTTTGTTTCCTGGTTTCGGCTAGTCCATTGTCTTCTGGTTTCGCCGCCCGTTGGTGGAACGGCTCTGCCAGAGGGTTGTCCGCCCTCTGCGTAGAAGTTGTTTCTGTAAATAATGTTATATATGTAGATAAGTTGTATATATCTATTTCTGTCGTGTCTGGTTTTCCCGCAGGCATCGTCCCGCATTGTATATTTATGTGTATATGTATATGGTTGTAATTTAGGCTATGTATATCTCCCCATTTTTGTATATATATTCTTCAGCTCTATGTATATCCTTCTAGGTGGCTTAACAATCTGGTCAAGTCACCTCCATTTCTGGTTGTTCCGCCTTCGAGCTCACTTCAAGGAAGAAAACCACCTGTTTGAAACTCGGCTCCCGGCCAGTTTTAAACAGGTGGTTTTCTCTCTCCTCCATGAATTCTGTCAGAACCTCATTTACATCCCATGCGCGCATTCAATTCCAGCCAAGTGGCTTTCCCTTTTCGCGCGTTTGGACAGTTGGCTCCACCGTCATCGCCATCGCATCCATTTAATGCCAACGCACATGGCGTCCATGTGGGTTTGAAAACTTGCCTTGTTATACATCTTTGCTAACGGTCATTTCTCTGGGCTTTGGGCCTCTTACCACCATCCATCCTATGTCTTTGCTAAGTGTGTTAAAATTTCCCAGACCCGGATGTATGATGAAGATTCTAATTGTTCGATGTGTTTGCTTTTTGGTTAACTTTGAATGATACTAACTTTTCAGGAAAGCAAACGTCGCGGTGGTAAGATCTCTGGACCCCAGAGTAACTATTTTACTTTGATAAACGTGTTATGACGGTCGCTTTGTCTCGCAGGTTCCCAGACTTCATCTTCCAAACATGTATTAAGTGTCTGCATCATCTCCTCCCGGAAGCCCGAAATTACAAACCACCACATAAACCAGGGCAGCAGCAAAGTCAAAGATGGAGAAAGCCCTGGAAAAACATCCCCTCACCATGAATTATGTACAGGATAATGGCATCGTGGGCTCAAAGATTAAGTCCAAGGTAAAACTGATGACCGACGCCAATGTCGGAACCTGGACAGAAATGCAGCCCTGGTAAAGGTAATGCACATCTAGCGACAGGCTGGAGATCAACTCGCAATTAACGTTGGAGGTTCCGGAATCCTCCGGGAAGCTTGCTTCCCATGCTCCGTGCAATCTCCAGAACTTATCTTAACACTGGCGCCCAACTACAACTCTTATGTCCGGGCCGTTATGCTCGCAGCTGCAGAACCCACAGGATACCCCACTCCACTGGTGTCCCTCGACCCAGTCACATTCCAGGCAGGCCTGGGTATCCCACAATTTGATAGAGCCACGGTGGTCACAAGAACTGACGCCTTGAAATAGTTTACACAACTGGAGGATGCCGCCTGGGTATACATGAATACCCATTGGCTCAAGGCCCCGAAGAGGGACCCAAAGAGAATGAAAATAGAAATCCCCCGCTCTGAATTCAAGGAGAGCATCCAGACGGGGATAATAGCATTAGCCCGGGTATTTGGGCAACCCTCCGCCCAGGAGTTCGCCAAATGGATGTACTATTTTCTCCTCGGCATCTCCACCAAGGGAGAATTCTTTGACTGGGCGACAATAATCTCCAATCACGTCGACTCCCAGTTCCTCCAGGCGGACAGGAAGAATTTCTATATGTCTTCTTATGTTTTCTGGGCCCTGGCCCAGCAAAGGCCCCACTCCAATGGCCTACTTACAGATGGCATTCTCAGGATTGGCCCGGGACAAAAAGCACCGTGGGACCATTTCCCACAGATTCAATGGGAGGCCAGCTTCCCCAATTTCTACCGAGTAAACAATTCGTTCGTTTACTATCACCTGCTCACACCCACCTGGGACGCTGGATACTGCCTATCCACTGAGGTGATGAAGCGAGTTAGTAGTTATGCGCACTACTATATCCAGTTCCAGTAGCATACATACATTAGGGTCACCGGCTTCTCCGGGAAACCCTACTTGTTGCCCAAGCATTGTGGGGGCAAGATCGTGCTGCTGGAATATTGCCGGCAAATAATGGAGTTGCATGCCTTCTTTGCACTCAAGAAGGTCCCCAACGTCCCATTCCCAGTTACCTGTGGGAACTACACATGCAGTCTGGCCACCGCGAAGGAGGCAGACAATGAGCTGAAGAGTTACAACTTACAAGAATTTTATCTGGAGCGGAGAAATTTTGATCCGCATGGAAGAATTGCAATAGCAATGCCCCGGGCTTTAGAACCCCGTTAAATACACATGGAAGACTTTTGGGCTGATTGCCAGGATGATGTGGAGGTGCGGAGCAGGCACTATATCAGAATGACAGCCGGAATGATGTAGGAACTGAAGCTCCAGAGATTCCCTCCGGGCTTCTCTGACGCCACCCCCACCATAGATCCCCAGTACAAAGAAAAGGGGATCGATAAAATGGCAGTGCCGGCAATGGATTGGGCCACCCAGGAGGGGCCCACAATTGAGGACTTCACTCGAGAGGTGGTCGAGAGAAGTCACACCTATTTCAAAAGGGTGTGCCCCGGGAGTATGCGTCAAGCTCCCTGATCGGCGCCACAATTAGCGCCACAGCCGGTACCAAGATTGACCCCGGGGGCCGGGACTTCTTCACAAGGCGCAGACAAAGGAAAGAGAATAGCTATAACCCCCTCCACGCAAGAAGTCCCGATACAAGAATAGATCAAGTAGTCTATGGCAGCCTCCCAGCAAATGAGGGAGCAGTTAATAACAAGGTTGGCCACTCCCCCGCTCATGGCCGGACCAATTCGTCCTCCATCCTCCCCGTCACTGGCAGCCTTGATGGTGAAGGCAACAGGGGTGGATCCCATGGAAGCAGCAGCAATAACTGATGCGGGGCGACCTTTGGTCACCCAGAGGAAGAGGAAGCACATCAAACAGGCCAAGGAAGAACCGGTACTGATGCCAAGGGCATCCCTCCCCTGAGAAGTAGAGATCCTTTCTTCCAGTTCCCTGGAACCAGATAAAGAAGCAGAGCCTGTAGAGGTCCCAGCCAGTCCCCCTCCGGAGGAGGAGTTTGATGTATTTGAAACCGATGAGTTCAGAAATTTGCAAGGGGACAATACACAAGCAAGGACAGAAGTCCCAGAGAAAGAACAAGATGTTGCAGACCCAAAAGACTTGGAACAAAAACTTGCACAAGAACAAGAGCAGGAAGCAGAAGAACAAGAGCAAGAACCGGAGATTATTTTCGGGGCTCAAGCAATGCAAGGTCCGGGAGTGGACCAATTAAATCCAAGCGAACAAATGGCATCCGCTGGGGGAACCAGACCTTCGAAAATAACCGTAACCCCAGCCGCCACATTCCAGGGGCCACTCCCAGGGGCAACCTTCAGGCAGGTTATCATTGCGGCCCAAACTCTAAATCTTGGCCCGATACCTCCCCTACTACCCACAGAGGAAGAAGCCCTGGCTGAAGAACCAGAAGAGGAAGAGTAGCTTGAAGAAGAAATCCCCGAGGAAGCCTACCAGGGTCCAGATCCAGCGATTGACATACAGGACTAGGCTGAGGAGATGGAGGTTGAAAAGGATGTTGCTACAGAAGAAGTTAGGGTAGGGAGAGGAACGGATGAGGCCCATGCCACCGAGGAGCAACAGCCACCGGAGACTGGGAAAGAATCAGGAGAACAAATTCTGGCAAGAAGGCTACCTCTCCCACCTCAGTGGGTGGTTGAGAGCAAGAAAAGAAAAGCTCAGTCCACTCTGGTGATTCCTCTCTGCCTGGCCAAAATGATGGCCCAAGTTCAGGCCCCGCCAAAGGCGAAGAAAGCCCGGACAGTTCATACTCTGCCAACTGGGCCGGGCGGAGAAACTGTTGCCATTGTGGCAACACCTCCCCCAAACGCCGATGAAGCAATTGCAGATCCCGCAGATTACAATGTTGCAGAGGTGTCCCTAGGCAAAAGAGGAAAGTAAGGTGAGGTAGACTTGCTTAAGGAGGCAGCAAGGGCAGTTGAAGCCCGATACGAAAAGGAGGCCCAAAGGCTCAAGGCTGAGAAAGAAAAGAATGCAAATCTTATGGGATTGCTTACTGAGCTGGCCAGACCCATTAATGCCGCCCCTCCAGAAACCTCCACATCAGAAGAATTACCGCAGAGTGACATAGACTCCCTGTGAGTAATGAAAAAGAAGGCCCAGGCAGTGGACGAATGGATCGCCCTGCAGATAGGAAACACCTGGCATTTCCTGGTGTCCACTCTCCCAGATTTATACACGGCCTGGCAAGTTATCCATCAAGCGGAAGCGCTTATTGACCAGTGGGAGAATGACGCCAAAAATTACCAAGCGTGGAAGGTAGAGCTCGAAGAGCTCCTCACCTTGGGAGAAGATATAATTTCTAAATCTGGAATTCTGGGTGAGGAATCATTTGATTTTGTAAGAACTCAGCACTCCAGACTTGACCTCACATTGGAGGTAACCAAGCAACTGGTAGAGTCCTTGCAAGAAAAGGTAAATACTGTGAAATATTCTTCTAATTTATACAAGTCTTTTATGATAAAGGCTTCCGGGGCTGATCCCTTTAGCCCAGATATATATACCCCCGAATATTCAGTTTTGGGGAGTTTTGATGAAATAACAAAATCCCGGTACCAATCCCCGGAGGGGATAGATGGGGCCCAGATGGCGAAACTAACCAAGATGATACTTAAGGATCATGATGTTGCAAGAATGGAAGATGAATTTAAAGGAAATGTTCTGGACCTGGGGTAACAAGTTGAAGTGGCCAGGCACAGAAGGGCCAGCCTAAAAGAGATAGATGAGGATGGCATTTCTCGCCTCCTCCAGGCCTTCAACGATAATAAGCAACCTTGAGCTTTCTCCGAGGGCTGGGGAGAACTCAAGTGTTGAGCATTCTTTATTCTGAGTATTCTTTATTCTTTTGGGGCGCAAGTTCCCGGATCCCGGAGTCCTTGATCCAAAATTTTGTATTCTTCAAAGTGATTCATGTCCCGGTCCCCAAGGCTGACCGGTCACTTTCAGAAGCGGTTAATAAAGACTGTCAGAGGGTAGTTGGCCACATCAAGAGACGTCAAATTGGCAGTTGGTTTTCTGACAGGGTGGTCTTCTCGAGGTGCCGCTCAGGGGTACACCTGGCACATTGGAGACAGGGCGCTGCATTTCCCATTTATGAGGCATGTAGCCTCAGTCTTTGAGGGACCTACTTCCTTCTTTCTCCTTTTCGGTTCTCTTCCCGAGACTGATTCTTCCGATGTATATTCTTATCTTATTCTTCTGACATGACAGACCTATTCCGTCTCCAGGTCTTTTGTAGGGTGGCGCAGGTAGTACCGGCCCCCGGATATTGTATTCTATTGATGATATTATATTTTATTGAAGCATAAGGTAAATAGGGTTAGGGTTAGAAAAGATTTGTATAAATAAGCAAATCGGCCCATTTCTAAGGGTCGGCAAAATTGATGATTTTGTTGTCCATAGCAATAGCAAAGTGATTTCTCTTTTTAAGTTGCAGAGCTCAATGCTCCATTTGTTTTGTTCTCGATAATTAGATGCTCCCCTGGAGCCACCATTGTATCATGCACCAGTGCTCGCTGGACTGAATATTAATGAAGAAGGAAGAATTCTTGGCAATGATGTTGTTGACATTCCTGCTTCTGAGTTAATGGTATTTCATGTTTTGATGTTCTTTATGTCTTTTACTATGGTATGTTAAAGTAGATTAACCTCTTTATTCCCGCTATTGATAAAATGCTAGCTGATGGTTATGTGTTTCTTCGGTATTTAGTGTAGTTTACCAGAGCATTATTGATGTTCCAGACATTGCAACATGACTATAGTTAGATGAAATATTTCTAACCCTGCAGGATCTTTTTCATTTTATTTTCTAAGTATAGAACGCTCAGAAAAACCTTACCTTGATCGAATCTCCGAAGAAGATGAGTTGAAGAAACTAGCTATCCCCCTCGAAAATAGTCACCTCTCCCGACCAAGCCACGCACCGTCGTGACCCGACACCCAGGTGCTTGGAGGCCCGGAGGATTTGTTTCCCCTGGACAACCTTTGCAGGCGGAGTTGGCTGATTTTCCCAGAACTCGGTGACAACTTATGACTGTTGGCGGACCCGGTTAGCAAAACCCCGTCAACAGAAACTGGCGCTAGAAGGAGGGCATGAACTCATCCCCCTCCCAAGATTCTGATTTTACACCTTCTGAGGGTTCCCCGAGTTGTAGTTTTAGGAGACAAGCCTTCAGCGGGATTGGGTTCTTTTCCCCAGCGAAATTTGAAAGAGTCCTTAGGTCTACCCCGAATCCTGGAAGATTTGTCAAACTTGAGCCCCCTGCTTGAAAGAAACGGACCTCAAAAATCACACCAGCCACTATTGTCTGGGGATCTCGCATACCTCAGAATAACCAAGCTTCTCAGGCAATCCTGGGAACCAGTACCCAAACTACCCAACATATAGTTCCCCCAATGGCTGCATATTTCAGAAACACCGGGTCCCCGATGGGCACTTTTCTGGGCGCAACCAATGATTTACCCTCTCACCCGGAGAAGATCTTCCCGCGATATGAGCACTTAGGCTCACGGACTACAGAAGAACACTTACAGGCATACAAAGATGCCATGAATCGACACCGGATCCAGCATGAAGATGTTGTGACCCGTATGTTCCCCCTATCCTTAGGACAAAGTGAGTTGAACTGGTACCCAATGAACCTCTTGCAGCATTCAACCATAGGTTCCAACGCACCCTGAAGCGCTGCACAGGCCCTTTTATCCCATCTCCAGACGTAACCATACAGACTTATCTTAATGCGATGGACCCTTTCGTTGCCACTCCTTTGGAGAACAACCACCGTGGGCGACCGGGACACCTTGGAAAAACTCTACAACCTAGCCCTAGAGTTGTCCTGAGGTCTCAACAAATCCCCGGGCGGGATTGGGCAGAGCACACCTTTCAACATGATCCCCGGTGGAACTGCATATGCTGGGGGATACAACCCTAATATGGCAATAGGTGCCCCTTCTATGGTGACGAATCCCCCGCCACCCTTGATAGACCAACAGGCACGGTACGTTTACACAGCCCAGACCCAGATGACACCGGGTCTAGAAGTCTTCCCTTGGAATCAGCCGCAGCAGACACAACAACCTCAGACACAATCGTCCAGAGTGCCCTTCTTCCAGTCATCCGCAACTGGAGGATTGCCGCCCTCGACTCTGGCTAATACTGCTGCCTTCTGGGGAAGCCAACCACAATAATAGCCGTCACATTGTGACAAACACTCAGTTGACCACCGAGGTTGAATCCCTCCGGTGAATGTTGTCCACCTTGACAATGGACATGGCCCAACTGAAGGCGGGCTCCTACACACCCCAGAACTCGAATTCCCAGTTTGGAAACATTTTTTTCGGCCAACGAAACAATAATGTCGGAGGGAGAAACTTCAACAATGGGCCTAGGCCCAATCAGCAGCAATGGAATAACAATGCAAACGTCGGAGACCCGCCCCCAAACCAAAACACCAACCAAAACGGTGCTGGACCATCACATTTCACGCTAGTCGCATACTTCCAGCCCATGACTAACTGGTGTAGATTGCACGATACTGGTTCGCACAATGAGGTGAATTGTGCCACTCTAGAGAAGTTCATCATGATCTCCTAGCTGGACAGGCAGCAGTCGCACGACGCTCCCCCCAGAGCCTCCTATCCAAGAAACAACCCACAGTGCCTTCACCTATGATACCATCTTCTTCGGAACTTCCGGGGAGGATGAAGAAGAATCTGAACTACAGGAATTTTTTTATGAATCTATCCCGCCCTTTGAGGCCAACGCCTTTACTAACCCGCGGACTCCATACAACACTTGGAGTCAGGCTGGTAAAGGACCAACTTACATGCCCACACCTCCTACCAAAGATACTCCTCCTCCCCGGAATAACGCGACTGATCGACCCGCGCCTCCAAGAGATCCTAGCTCTAACCAAGCAAAAGATCCCACGTTGGAAAATTGCCAGTTCCCAGGAGGAAGATTTGACATCACAAAAGCGTTAGAACAGACCACTACCTCCATGACCTTGATGGAGGTTTTGTTGAACTGTCCCGAGCAGAAGAAATCTCTTCTAAAACTCTTGGGAAACCTGGAAGCTATGAGCCGCCCACCCAAGACTGTCTCATTCAAAGATGCTAATGCGGCTGTCTTCCGCGGAAATAATGAGGATCCTCCCTTCTTACTAGGCCTGAATATACACGGTAAGAACATACACAATTGCCTAGTAGATTCCGGAGCTTCGGGTAACATCATGCCCTTGTCCATTTGTCAGAAGCTTGGATTCCACCCCACCCCATCTAATGGTGCAGTGATCCAGCTGGATAAGACTGCTGTAAAAATGGTGGGGGAATTAAAGAATGTCCGGATACATCTTATCCAGGACCCCAGGATAGCCAGCATCATTGATATCCAGGTGGTGGACATCCCAGAGACTTACGGGATGTTACTAAGTCAGAATTGGTCTAAGTCCTTGAATGGATACTTTTTGACCGACTTCACCCACCTAT